>APFE031750946.1:51204-67446 GCA_000404065.3 Pinus taeda
CGGATCCTCATGATAAAGCATTTCACCCGACATCAAAAGATTTACAACCTCATGCTTTAGGGGGCAACTATTATAGACGTATTTAGGAACTGCAACCCCAATCTTATATGTCCATAAACCAACGGCTTCTAAGTCCCTAAAAGTGTTGTTTCATACCCTAAAAGAACAAGGTCAACTGATTACATCATCTCCCAGAAGTTCTCCATGGAAAACTACTCAGAACTGGTCAAAACTGGACCATACAGACTACTCAGTGCTAAGGGTGTGATGCATCTCACCTGCCACATGCAAAAAGTTCAATGCATACTGAAAATCCCTTATGTAGGGTGCGATGGGCGAGAGTAAACAAATGGCAGAGACAATTTGCAAGGTGGATGATCATGGAATCTTCTGGAAACTTCTCCTATGACACTTGCCTCTCTGAATTCACCCAGGGATGAGTAAGAGATCATGAATCTCCAAGTGGAACCAAGAAATATCAGAGAGAGGACACTAATCAAAATCCCAGAATCTGACTCACCACCCTGCAAACATCTATATATGGATCCCTCATCCTAGAGATCCAAAGGCTAGAATTTTGTATCTTGTAAGGAAGTGTTATTGGTTTCCTGGTGGAACATCGTAGTGTTGGGTGATCTAAGCTTTTCATGAGGTAAAAAAGGGCTTTCATGCTGGGAGGATGATGTTGGGTCAGATCAATGGATTGTAATCCTCTCTTCTACTCTTTCTATCAATAAAGCTATTTGAGTTTTCTTCCACAATCTTGTATGTTTAATGATATATGCATTTGTGTGGTCAATATATATCTGGTCCTATATTGTTTATGAGTGTAGATCCCAATACTTTAAAGGTATTATGTTGCTTTGACTTTACAGGTACTCTTTGAAGCAGGGTAAGCAAGGAAGGAGCGGCAAAGATCTATCAAAGGGGAGAAGGAACAAGAAAGGAACCAAGTGAAAGATTGAGGTTGGTATTATTTGCTCCTCTCCTATCTACTTCTCATAAAGGAAAATGAAAGTAACTTTAGTTTGTTTGTTTCTAAGATAGCTACCCATCTTAGTGGGACTAGCAGCTCTGAATGGACACTAGATTTCTCAATAACAATCTTGGAAGGGACACATGAGAAAAGATGCATCACAAGCTAGAAAGAATGTTAATGAGCAATGCAAAGTGATAGTTAAACCAACATCACATTTCAGAAAGATTCATACATACTTATACAGAATATTCCATACATTCATGTGTAAGAAAACAATACATATATCATTTAGAGTAAACCAGATAACATAGAATACAATACAACATATGCATGAAACATGTTGGCTCTCTTATATTAAGTGTAAGTTCCAGCCATACAATACATCCATGTCCAACCACCAATTCCAATAGTGGAACGTTATAGCCACAATCACCTACTCTTCCAAAGAGATGTACTAGCTCTACACAGTGGAGAAGCGAAGGCTCGTTACAATACTATCCAAGCTTTCTCTAAGATACTCCTATCGAAGATTGGTTGACCAAAAGCCTATACAATGAGTTATGAGGGGCTATTTATAACAAAGGGTGGGGTGACCCTTGACATTCCCCTTTGTGACAGTTCAACTACCCCCATGACTCTTCATCTACTCTAGGATTGTTACATCCAACTATTTACACTTGACTTACACTTGACAAGACATTACATTACAATGCACATGTACTCATGTGAGACAACATGGCTTGAGCAACCCATGAAGACACCATTGACACTTGGTCCATTGTGATGCGACCAACTCTTTGACATGATTGTGATGGTGAAGGTGGTGAGTTGATGCCAAGCTTGGTCATCCATGATGGTGTGCATGCACCCCATGGTGACATCTTGCTAAAGCAAACTCTTTCCTTTGTTTCATCCGGGTGCATTGGTATGGCTCCTCCATCCAACTCACTTGCTATCATTCACATGGTCTTTTGGGTGCAGACAAACCAGCAACACACTGATGCATAATGTCCCTGTTGATCTTCTAATGTGTGCTGATGGTCATGCACATCAACTGTCAACTACATGTTTAGCTCTAGTTGGAATTTCTTCTTGTCTTTGCCTTGGTGAGTGTTCTGAATGGGTGGGATCACATGCATGCACACAATGACATGCATGCTTCTGAATCCCTTGTATGCGATCAAAAACACTACTCACTATGTCTACTTCGTGTCAACTGTTGGGATGGATTTATAACTTGTATGGGTGTATTTTCATCCGTGAGTGCATGCTACACCCCCCTGTTGTTCATGTTCCTGCTACAACTCATTCGCTTGTCTGTGCATCTCATGTTCTTCCTTGAGTTGTTGTTTCAACACATGCAACTCCTTCTTTGTTCCACTCTCTATCTTTGCGCGATCTTCATGTCATGTTGTTACCTCATAGCATGAGTCTCCAAATTTTCTTTCATCATTAGTGGATCTTCTTGAGCTTGCAACTTTGTTCCACCTCTATGTTGTCAACAACCTTCCTCTCACTTTCATGAATCTAGTATGATGTCCATGATGTTGCTCATTGTGATGTTGTTGCCATCATACCTTGATGTCCTTGTTTAAGAACAACTTGATGTCTTCGTGGGTAGGCATGTTCATAGACATTTCATCGAATGCATCCCCAAGTGTGCTCTGAATGGTGTCTTTGTCTCTGCTCTCCTAGAAACCATTGTACCTTTACTATTGAGAGGCAGATGAACACTTGTGATACCTGGAGACATGGCAACACTCATGGCAAGAAATATGTCAGTCAAAAAACAAAATGAACTTGATAATTGACTTGCAACATACCTCTGTGGCTGATCATGAAGGTCGCGTGATTTCCACCGGGAGGTCAGGGGACTGCCTGCCAGGACTATAGAAGCCATAGTTTGGGCTATCATGATGCTCAATAACTGTTGGAACTGCACAATGCATAGTCCAGTCTAGTTTTTGATTGATGGAATTGCACAATGCACAATCTCAGCTAGCAATGATTGTAGGCTCAGTGACTGCACTGCGCAATTTTCTGGGCCATCAGTCACTATCCCTCAGGATTGTGCAAAGTAGGCCTAGGGAATAGTTGTTGGGAAGAAATTCACATTTATGGAGAGGAAAGCAGAGCCTTCCCTCTCAGTATTGCACAATGTTGTCTTGGTGAGGTAGAGTCTGGGCCAAGGCTACCTAGACTCGCTGACGGGAAACTAAAAGTGAATGTAAATGTGAATGCATGGCAATACTAAGTGTAAGCATAAGTGAATGATCATTCATGAAAACTGTGAATGACAGATTCAGAAAATGGAACAACATGCATGTGGGTGAGGCGAGTCACCAAATTGATGACCGCTCGTGAAAAATAGTTTCATGCATGCGACAGTAGTGAGATGTTAACAAAAACTGAAATGGTGCTAATACAAGCTAGTGTGTATCAAAAAGATAGAAAATGCTCACTGAAATCAATAAGACAATGTTCATACAAAGTGAAACACAAAAAGCTCCAGAAATGCAACACAAGACATGGAAAGTAGGCTTACCCCAAAATAGCTGAGTTGAATGTGCTGACAGCTCCTAGATGATATGTGGGATGTCAAAGCTAAAAGTTTGATGTGAGGAATGAGTTCTGTAGTGTCTGGTTGATGAGTTTTGATAAAATCGAGGTTGTGACATGCATGCCACAAATCTAGGCAAAGTGACACTTGATGGGAGGTTTATGAAATGATCCTTGCATGTAACCTCCAACTGCCAAAAATAGGTCCCTGAAACAAGGGATTCCTTTGCATGTAGCCTTGGGAGAAGTAGTACATTCATGCAAGTTTGTTTTGCTCGGTCCTGGAGGGAACCGGTTAACTCAGCTGCACATGCAAGAGGCTGCTCAACTACTGGGAGAAAATGCACATTTCTGGCTGGGAGTTGGGCTGGATGCTGAGAAGATTTGTGCAATTTCTAGGCAGAGCAGCTGATTGCTGCCCAAATTTGTGCAAATTCTAGGCTGAGAAGTTGAGCTGGAAAGGATTCCGCAATTTGCTGGGTGAAGCTTGCTCAAAAGAATTGCGCAATTTTGGGGCCCAGTAGGTTTCCAGTCAGGATTGCGCAATTTCTAGAGGGAAGGCTAGTTTTCCTCCAGATTTGCGCAAATTCTTGAAGGAGCTACTTAGCTTGTTGTTGGACCAATTCCGAATGAAAAACCTATGAAGGGAATGCATCAAGGTTTGATCGACAAGCTGTCTTTCTCTAAGAAAATCACTAGAGCTTGTGTACTTGACGAAGTAAGACATGCTACTATGAAAGGTTGGTAGGGAGGCTCCAAAACGAAGCTAAGGAAAAATTTTGGAGGGTGGTTATAGTCGTGGTTGTAGATGCTACAACACTTTGCGACACATTGGTAGAACTCCAGATCATTGAATGAACTTTGTTCGTGGAATTCTAACACCTTCGGAAGTATTGTTTAGTTCTCAGCTTGTCTTTGTTTCACACTAGCTTGATTGTAATATGTAGCATCCGCCAAGCTCTTGGTCAATTGACACACATTCCAAGCCAAGTCAACATAGTTGTTTTGATTGGGGTTGAGGGGTTTATTGATACACAAGCATTACAGTCATTAGAGTCTTAGTTTCATCTTTGGTGTTGCTCTGTTTCCAGCAGGTGTGGACAGTACCCTGTTGGAGTGACATAGGAACACAGGCATGGCTCTACAGCCAGTGAACCTAGTCAATACCTCGGCGGAGTTACTTGCATCACCTCTCTATGCAGAAAGCCTTTATCTTCTTTCGCCTTATTCATTTTTCATTTTTTCAAACTTTTTTCACTTTTTCATTATTCATCTTCATAACTGTGCATAATACGTATTCATTTTAGAGGTGGAAGAGGGATCCCAAATCATTGAGATCAAAAGAAGTTGTTCCTATAGAGAAGTAGTTTATTATACCTCTGACATGCCAGTTAATGTTTTCCCCCTCACCCTACTCTGCTTAACTAAGTTGAAAAGTATTAACCTAAAAACAACCGACTAGTGTAGGTGATACTAGTGAGCATGTGAGCGTTGTGTTTTCACCAAGGTTTGCTTCGAACAATACGTACTTTCCATTAATGTATCATGGACTGAAGACAACAATTTCTTACATAAGAGAGTGAACAACAAATAACCAAATATTGATAGTTGTACAAGTCATCTCGTACTTTACCAAGCTTGTTTCAAAAGTCACACACAGTCCATGCGAAACTAACCTACGGACAATAAAAAGCAAACTAAAAAGCAACAAAGTAAAGTGGAAGCAGAAGAAAAAGCAAAAGAAAAGCGACTAAGAAAATAAGCAAGCTGACAAACAAACAAAGTAAGGAAACAAGCATCCAAGCAAATAGACTAAAAGAAAACACTACTCTTACTCCTAAGCTAATGGTGCATGGGCCATATCACATGAAGTGATACTTCCAATGTAGCCATCGGCACATTGGTTGACCCATGTTGGTGAAGGCATGGTTTGTGAAGAAGACAAATGTGTGAACTAACAAACAAGAAAGATGTAACGGTGAAGACAAACACACTTTGAGTTTAAAAGCGTTCATGGAACGAAAATGAGTGAAAGTGCATGACATGCATTCTATGGAGCTTCCATGGTGTTGTTCTAGAGTGCATGCAAATGTTGAGTGCACACATCCTCTTGACTATGAAAAACAAGAAAATGTGAGAAAGATAGACGAATTACATTGTGCATGTGTGCTTACTATGTAAGATTCCTCCAATGCATGAGCAATGGGATCGTGTAGTTTGAGTGGAGGAAGTGAAATTTGGGTGTTTGGTTTATCTTCCATGCAAAATAGAGATTGATGAGGAACCTTGAGTATTTTAACAATTTCTTGATCGGAGGTGAAACCAACCTCAAGACAACGAGGGTCTGACATAACCATCAGCTCGGGCTGAAGTGCCTCGACAGTCCACGGGGTTTTGACTTTGTTGACAGATAGATCATTGTAGAAGCGTGTCCTACATAGATTAACAATGGTTGAATCGACATCGTGATCATATGAGAAAGTGAATATATCTTCCAGTGTATGCTGGTGGTCATGCACATCAACTGTCAACTACATGTTCAACTCCAGTTGGACTTGCTTCTTGTCTTTTCCTTGGTGAGTTTGCTGAATGGGTGGGATCGCATGCGTGCGCACAATGAAATGCATGCTGATGAATCCCTTATATGTGATCAACAACACTCATCACCATGTCTACTTTGTGCCAGATGTTGGGATGGATCTATAACTTGTAGGAGCACAGTTTCATTTGTGAGTGCATGTTGCGCTCCCTTGTTATTCTTGTTCCTACTGCAACTCATTCGCTTGTATGTGCAGCTCATGTTCTTCCTTGATTTATTGCTTCAACACATGCAACTCCTTCTTTGTTCCACTCTCTATATTCATGTGATCTTCATGTCGTGTCATCACCTCATAGCCTAAGTCTCCAAAGTTGCTTTCATCATCAGTGGATCTGCTTGAGCTTGCAACTTTGTTCCACCTCTATGTTGTCAACAACCTTCCTCTCACATTCGCTGCATCTGGTATGCCGTCTTTAGCTGATGTTCATGATGTTTCTAACTATGATGTTGCTGTCATCATATCTTAATGTCCTTGTCTACGAACAACTTGATGTCTTCGTGGGTAGAAAATTTCATGGACACTTGATCGACTGCATCCCCAATTGTGCTTTGAGTGGTGTCTTCATCTCTACTCTCCTGGAAACCATTGTGCCTGTACTACTGAGAGGTAGATGAACACCTATGATACCTGGAGACATGGTAACACTCATGGCAAGAAATCTATTAGTTGAAAACCAAAATTAACTTGAGAACTAACTTGCAACATACTTGGGTGACTGAACATGAAGGTCATACAATTTCCACGGAGAGGTCGGGGGACTGGATGCCAAGACTGCGAAAGGCAAAGTTTGGGATTTCAGGAGGTTGACTGACTGCTGGAACTACACAATGCGTAGTCCAGTCTAGCTATTGACTGTTGGGATTGTGCAATGCACAATCTCAGCTACCAATGATGCTAGGCTCAGTGACTGCATTGTGCAATTTTTTGGGCCAGCAGTCACTATCCTTCAGGATTGCACAAAGCAGGCTTAGAGAATAGCTTCTAGGCAGAAATGTGTATTTCTGGAGAGGAAAGCAAAGCCTTCCCTCTTAGGATTGCATAATGTTGTCATGGTGAGAAAGAGTCCAGGCAAAGGTTGTCCAAACTCGCCGACAAGCAACTGAAAGTGAATATAAATGTGAATGCATGGTGATAGTGAGTGTAAGCATAAGTGAATAATCATGCATGCAAATGGTGAATGCCAGATTAAGAAAATGGAACAACATGCATGTGGGTGAGGCTTGTCATTGAATCGACAACCATTCTCGAAAAATAGTTTCATGCATGTGGCAATAGTGAGATGTTAAAGAAAACTAAAATGGTGCTAGCACAAGCTAGTATGTATCAAAATGACAGCAAGTGCTCACTAAAATCAAGAAGAAAGTGTTCATACAAAGCGAAACACGAAAGGTGCTAGAAATGCAACACAAGACATGGAAAGCAAGCTTACCCAAAAACATCTGAGCTGAATGTGCTGACAGCTCCTATATCAGATGTGGGATGTCAGAGCTACAAGGTTGATGTGAGGAATGAGCTCTATAGCATTGGGTTGATGAGTTTTGATAAAATCAAGGTTGTGATATGCATGCCACGAATCTAGGGAAAGCGACACTTGGTGGGAGGTTTCTTAAATGATCCTTGCATGTAACCTCCAACTGCCAAAAATAGGTCCCTAAGACAAGGGATGCCTTTACATGCTACCTTGGGAGAAGCAACCAATGCATGAAAGTCTATTTTTCCTAGTCCCGAAGGGAACCAATCAACTCAGCTGCACATGCAAGAGGCTACTCAACTGCTGAGAGAAAATGTACATTTCTGGCTGGGAGATGGGCTGGCTACTCAAAATATTTGCACAAATTATACACAAAGCAACTGACTTCTGCCTAGATTTGTGTAAGTTCTAGTCTGAGCAACCCAGCTGGGAAGGAATGTGCAATTTTCTCGGTGAAGCTTGCTCAGCAAAATTGCATGATTATGGGGCCCAACAAGCTTCTAGTTAGGAATGCGCAATTTCTAGAGGGAAGGTTGGTTGCCCTCCAAATTTGCGCAAATTCTTGAAGGAGTTGATCAACCTACCACTAGACCAAGTCTAGATGAATATCCCATGAGGGGAATGCATCAAGGTTTGATCGACAGACTGTAGTTTTGCAAGAAAATCATTGTAGCTTATGTACTTGACATAGAAAGACATGCTACTATGAGTGGTTGGTAGTGAGGCTCCAAAATGAAGCGAAGGAAAAAATTTGGAGCGTGGTTTTAGTCAATACAACATGTACATACTTACCAATTGAAAATCATAGTTGGGAATATCGAGTCCCTTCAAATTAACAACCAATATCTAAAATTTTATTTGCACTTGAAGCTCTTTTAGTTTTTATCCTCTCTACACATATTATTTTATGTCATCATTCATTTTATGCCTTTTTATTTCCAATCATGCCTTTATTTTCCTAATGAATTTACTTTTCAATTTCACCAATAGGCCTCTTAATCTATATTGGATCATTATATTGTTTTCATCCATATTGATTTTTTCATAGAGGAAAAAGTGGAGGAATGAACTCTCAGGACCATTTTTACTGGTGGGACCTAGTTTCGAAATTGGGTTCTGAAACCTTCTGGGAGAATTTTGAGGCATCAAACGACATTGTTTAGTGGTAGCACTTTCTGCATTAGTGCGACACCTTTTTTCCTATTCTACATATATACACTTTTCTAATGACACAAAAATTGTGTCAATCAGAGTCTGTACATGAAAATTATGCCACCTAGAAGTTGATATTCTTGTTTTCACCATAATAGCTTGAGAGGATTCCATGTCAACCCCCATTATTCATTAAAAAGGGGCTAGCCACAAGATTATGATGTATAATAATCTAGAAGAGTCTATATTGTAACTCTAGTTAAGAGTTGAGGTAGTCAAACCTAACCATTAGTTGGCTATCAGGTTGTGTTATAACTGGGCCACTATGAGGAAAAGGGGTTGCATTCTTTCTAGTGAATTTGTTCCATAGTTGTGAAACAATAGCCAAGAGGGATAGGACGTAGAGAACATAAAGGAGATTTTTGCATTGTAGTAGCCCATGGGCCACATGCCATATTTCTTTGTACTCACAACCATATTTCCATTCAAAGAATGAGAGAAGAGTGGCCTCACCTTCCAGTTGGGTTTTTCTTTTGAAAGTGTTTCCCATGTCATTTCGTTTGTCAAATGTGTTTATGAGGTTTTTTTTCGTTATTATCTATTTTTTCACATAATTTTAATTAACATGCATCACTATTATCAATAATCTACATATGTATAAATCTAACAAGAAATAAAATTGTACTAATGTATATCTTGGATTTTCAAGTATAATTTTATCAAATTTATTGTGACGAACTACCTAGTGGAAAATACATTAAATTTTATGGGCCATATTGGTATCATAGCAAGTTTCTTTGATGTATTGTGGATATTTATAGGGGATTTAGGTTAGTAGGAGAAAAAGTCATAAAACCCTAATCATGGTTGAAAAACCTGTGAATAAGCCTCATGATCCTATAGAGGAGACGTTTTGTGGCTGGAACAACAAGTCACTGATATAAATCATAATGTAAATCTCCTCATCGAGGCCTTAAGAAACAATCTCGGGGCCGAGAGAGCGATAAGAAATAGAGAACTATTCGAAGAAGAAACATGGAAAATATCAAACCAGATTTAGTGCCATGAATTAGTCATAGACCATGTTATAGATGGAAGATAAATTAGATATCAGGTCATACGATGGAAATATTGATTCTCTGAAGCTAAATCATTGGTTACATCAACAAGAAGTGCATTTTAATGTCTGTCAAATTGAGGAAGAATAGAATATTTCATTTGCATGGTTGAAATTAGAAGGCCACTCCCTAACTTGGTGGGAAAGCCACATGAAGACCCTAATATTGAAGGAATGACCTCCAGTGACAAAGTGGGAGGAAGTCAAATCTCTCATTAATTTGTAATTTTACCCTATTTGGTATGTAGAGGACCAATGTATCTAGTGGCACTACTTTAGGAAAAAGTTGAGGAAAAACATGTAGAACTACACCACATAATTCAGAAAGATGGCCATAATGTTGGCATTTCCCCAAATAACCGAATGTACTTCTTAAGTATTTGGGAGGTCTACATAGCCATTTTCAAAGAAAGTGATGTTGTTGAAGCCCAAATAACTAGAAAAAGGCTTGTGTATTAGCATATTATCTTGAAAACATGGGACTGAAGAAATCATAATCAAGTGGATCGAATAAGAAGAAGAAAAAGGGTGATTTTATGGAGGGGAAGAAGAAGTAGAAAAAGGGAAAAGATAAAAATAAAATAACCACAACACATCAGTGAAAATATCCTAGCAACCACTACAACCACTGTGAAATTAACGACCATATGGAGGAGAAGTGTTGGAAGTTACATCTAGACCTCAACCTGAAGAATATAAATAAATACAACAAGAAGAAGAATCTCATGACTATATATTTGAGAAACCAAGTTGAAAGTAACTCAGACATGGATGAGAAGATCATCTATACATGAGTGCAGAAGGAGGTGAATCTAAGTAGCCTTTAGCAACAAGAAGAGAAAGAAATGACCAAATGCTTACATATAAAGATACAGGTCAAGAAGACCAAGATTGATGCTTATATTGACCCAAGATTGCAAGAAAATATCATTGCATTAGACATGGTCAAGAATTTAGGGGGGGATGTTCACAATCATCTAAGCCTGTATCCACAAGGGATGGGTGAACAAGGTTGTAGAGTTCAAGGTAACAAAACAATGCAAAATTATATTTTCCACCTGTCATTATTGATGAAGTAGAGCTAGATATGGTTCCCCATGATGTATGTAGAGTCATGTTTGGGAGTCCCTACATGTACATGAGGGATGAAGTATTCATGTGGAGAGCCAACTAGTATCGATTAATCAAGGATGAAAAGTCATTCACCATCAATGCATACAAAGGTAAGTCAAAAAACAATTGGTAAGTGCCAACCAAGGCAAGAAATTGATTAGTTCCAACAATAAGTATGATTATTTATTGTTTTTAAGGGAAATTTAGTCTATAGAAGATTTAGTAAGAGGTAAGACATCCCTAGTGGGGTGTACTGAGAAATAGAAACAATAATTGGAATAATTTCTACAGACATACAAGGATGACTTCTGAGAGCGTAAGGGGTTACCACCTAAGAGCGAAGTGTAGAAAAAAATCCAACTATTTTTGAACTCCCGATTTCCAAACATCTAGTTATACAAGTAGTCTATTATAGAAGCCAGTGAGGTGAATAAATAGTTGCAACAACTACTGGAATTGGGCATTATTCAACCAAAAACATCACCATGTGGGTCACTCATTATCATTCCGCCAAAAAAGGATGGGACTCAAAGGGTGTGTATAGACTATAGGGCGTTGAACAAAATAATGTTGAAGAATAGGTACCCCCTAACATGGAAAGACGATCAGTTGGATCAGTTGCAGCAAGAAAAATACTTCATCAAGCTAGAATTAAATTATAGATATCACCAGGGTTGAATTAGAGAAGAAGAATCCTGGAAGACTACCTTCAAAACTAGGAAAGGTTCATATGAGTAGTTAGTCATGCTAGTTTTCCCATGCAATGCACCAAATACATTTATGAGATTGATGAATGATGCATTGTGCCCTTTTATAGATTCATTTGTTATTTTTTATTTGAATGATATACTAGTATACAATGCTACCTGGGAAGAGCACATCTCACATTTGACATAAGTGCTAGAGACATTCATGAAGCACCAACTGCTTGAAAATATCAAGAAGTGTGAGTTTTCACAATAGTCTTTGATGTATATGGCACATGTGATAGGTGGAGGAGAGCTGAAGATAGATCTTGCCAAGATGGAGGCCATCATGAAATCTTTGGTTCCTACTAATGTTTTTGAGGTAAGGAGTTTCACTGGGGAAACACAATACCTAAGGAAATTCATAGCCTCATTTTCAGCAGTAGCAACACCACTCCACATCATAACAAAAAGTGGCAAGAGTTTACAGTGGGGAAAGGGTCAACAAAGGGATTTCAAGGAGCTAAATAAAAAGATCAACCAAGCACCAATTCTAGCATTACCAAAATTGCTACAACTTTGTGTGGAGATATATGCAAGTGTGTATGCTATGGGAGCAATCTTGATGCAGGGAGGAAGGCTTGTATGCTACCATTCTAAAATATTTCATGGGGAGATTCTTAACTACCCTACATATGACAATGATATTTATTCCCTATTGCAAGTTGTAAAGAATTGGAAGCACTATCTAATGGGAAAGAAGACAATAATCAACACAGGTCACCAACAGCTACAATACCTGTGGGCCCAAAGTAAGCTACAAAAAACTAGGCATTACAAAAGGATGGGTTTCTATAGAAGTTTCAGTTAGTGATTAAGAATAAGAAATAAATCACAAAAAAATTGGCTAACATGATTTCATGGCCACCCACATCAAACATCACAAATTTTGGAACTCTTATGCACATGGATTATTCACCTATTATGCATACAGATAGGAATTTTGAAAGGATAAGGACATTACTAAGGTGCTTTAGTAGGTGTAGATTCATATTCATGTGCATGATGGTGACAAAAATATTGACTACCACCCTTAGGATGGGATACTCTATAGGTTGAATAATCTCTGTCTTCCTAAAGGTGAGTAACAACTGATCAAAGAGGTTCACACCTCAAAGGTTTTAGGGCACTTTGGTGTAGAGAAGATTGTGGCCAACTTGCAGAGGTATATGCATTTTCCTAAGATGCAATAATAGATAGCTAAGTTCATATGAGGATGCATGCTTTTTTGTACCAATAAGCCCAACAACAAGAAACAGGGTCTATATAATCCCTTACATTTACCCATTAGTCCTTGGGAAAGCATTTTCAAGGACTTTGTGGGAGGTTTACCAATATCCAAGAAGGGACATGACTACATGTTTGTGGTAGCTGAAAGGTTCAGTAAGAAGTGATTTTTGATGCCCTGTAAAAACACCATTAGTGGGAAAGAAGAAACAAACTTTTTCTTTGGACAAGTTCGGGCAGGGAAATTTTTAGGGGCTAATATTCGCCCATGGGCTAACTTTCTATAATTTTTCCAAAAAAAAGATTTGCTAATTTCCATTTTTTTTGTAAAAATGATTCACCCAAATTTTATAGAATGAAATTATTTTACCCTAAAAATATCCGAAAAATTATATAGACTATATACAAATATTATAAATTTGAATATTTTTACAAAAAATATCTCCAAACATTTTATAGATTTCATATTATGGACTAGTGGGATTCGCCAAGGTTTCTAAACTTTAAGATAAATTTCCATCCTTAAAATTTTCGCTGGGTTCAAGTGCACTTTGGGATACCAAGGAGCACCATTTCAGACAGGGACATAATCTTTCTAAGTTTATTTTAGAATACATTGTGGGAGAATATGGACACAAAGTTGGAGAAATATACAACATTCCATCCATAGACAGATGGGGAGAAAGAAGTAGTCAACAAAATTTCGGTGCAACTTTTGTGGGGATACAATCATAAGCATTCGAAGACTTAGGATGAAACTATGGTATATATATAACATTCTTACAATAGATAAACTCGCATTTCTACAAGGAAGTGATGACTTGAAACTTGTTTTGGATATCTTTCACCTTCACCTTTGGACATTATATATGGGAAGCAAGGAGGAGTGAGGGTAGATATTACAAGAGACACCTTGAGGGATGGAAAATTTATAGAGAAAGATCAAGTAGATCCATCTACAAGTATAAGAGACAAAGTAGAAGTCAAAGGAGAAGTATAAGGCTAGGTATGATCAACATAGAACATAGAAATCATTCAAGGTGGGAGACAATGTATGGTTGCAGTTGAACAAGGAGAGGTTATAGGAGAATAGTAACAAAATCAAGGCTCTATGGTATGGTCCCTTTGAGATATTGGAAAATATGGGTGATAGTTCCTATTGACTTAATTTACCACCATACATGCACATTTACTCAGTTGTGAATATAGAGAATTTAAAACTTTATGAGCCTTCCATCCTAAATTAGGAAGAGGAACAAGTCCTATCCTTTGTGGAGAATTTGGCACCAAATGCTCAGGAAAACTTGATAGGAGGCACAATTTTGTAGAAGAGTTCCAAAACAAAAATATAGGGGAAACATGACCTTTCATAGATTGGGTTGAAAGGAAAACCTCTAGGTAAATTTAAATGGTACATTAGAGAGAAGGTGGAGGAAAAATTTCGTTACCTCATTCAATAGAAGCTTTTGGGGACCAAAATCCTCCTAAAATGGGGAGGTGTGATCTAGATTAGATCATTATATTCTTTTCCATGCATATTGATGCTTTAAGAGTGGAAAAAGGGGAGGAATTATCTCTCAATACCATTTTTACTAGCAGGACCCAGTTTGGCAAACTAGGGTCTAAAATCTTCCAGGACCATTTTGAGGCATCGAATGAAGTTTTTGGGGGGTAAAACTTTGTCACCTTATCTAAACAACTTTTTTCCTATTCTACACATATATACCTTTCCAATGTCGCAAAAATCATGTCAATCAAAGTTTTTTTATGTGAAACTTATGCCACTTAGAAGTTGACCTTCCTGTTTTCACCACCATAGTTTGAGAGGATTCCACATCAGCCCTGATTATGCATGAAAGGGGCTAGTCACGTGATTTTGATGTAGAAGAATATAGAATAGTCTATATTATAACTATATCTAGGAGTTGAGGAAATAAAAGCTAACCACTGGTAGGCTATCAGGATGTGTTATAAAGGCCACTAAGGGGAAAAGGGGTTTCATTCTTTCAAGTGCACTTGTTCCAAAACTTAGAAAAAGTAGCCAAGAGGGATAAGAGGTAGAAAACACACAAAGGATTTGTGTATTTTAGTAGCCCACAAGCAATATGAAATACTTCTTTTTACTCGCCACCATATATCCATTCAACGAAAGAGAGCAGAGTGACCTCACCTTCCAGTTAGATTTTTTCATGAAAGGGTTTCCCAGGTCATATCATGTGTCAAATGTGTTTTGAGGTTTTATTTCTTCATTCACTATATTTGCATAACTTTAATTTGCATGCATACATTATTGTTACACTGAAATTTGTCACCATGACTATCTGCAGCTAATATGGCTCCATCAATAGTCATATTATCCTCCTTGTCAAGCCTTATACCTCTGCTCTCCATGTCAAACTTCAAAAAAGAGAGAAAGTCATTAAAAATCATGTTTATCTCTAGGTACGCAGGTTCTCTCTACCTTGCCTGCGTGTACACATCCCAAGCTCATTATACCTACGTACTTGTACACTCTGTAAGTCAAGGGATGGGTGCGTACTCCTGTAAAGGTCAAAAGGCGCGAGTTTCATCTTTAAAAAGTTACTTGTGGTCACTTCTAGAGCTTTCTAGAAGAGTGTTTGATGTGTATTGAGCGCCTCCAGATGGTTCATGCATCCCTATGATAGAGGAACTTATCCCATCAAGGGAGGAGCTACCCCATACAAAAGAGGGAGTATCCCATTGATGTTGGAACTGAATAACTTCCTCTAGAACACTACAAATACAGACATTGGGCCAAGGGAGGGGATGTTGAAAGCTGAACATTCCAAAGGGTAGATGCTACTGGAATTAGGACTTCCATTGTAAGCTTGTGAGGAGATATTTCCATCCTTTCTTGTTTCATTTGGAAGTGGGTGAGCTTGTCAAAGTAGAGGAAAACTCTTGCTGGACCCTGGGAGGAACTTGCACAACACGAAGGCTCAGGTTGTAATGGTTTCTTTTTTGTTTCCTTAATACAAATAAGTCCATTCTTCTCAATGATTTGTTGTTAATGGATTGTTTCATATACTCCTTGGTCTATATGTTGAATATGCTTTATTTTATGGAATATTCAGGTGTTATGTAATCGTTTGATTGTTAGTGTATGTAGGTTTCAAAGTGAAGGAGGAGCTCATCTCGATCGACGAGGCTAGACTGCTATAACAAGCGTTGGACTTCAGGTAGGATCGAAAAACACTTGGTTTCTCATAGGATAATGCATGTTTAGAGAAGGATTGCTCTTAATTGTCTTGTTTGTC
>APFE031750963.1:0-15624 GCA_000404065.3 Pinus taeda
TCTTCTTCTTATAGAAGTTAGAATTGATGGGGGGAAATAACATATTGCTATGTAGGACTTTTTATTATTAATGTCTCTGATCTCTATCCAACTATATTGGTTGTGAGGGTCGTTTTTATAAACCCTAGCATGGGGGGAGATGTTCTTCTTAATGTAACAAGCTATTCCCCCAATGCCTCTACGAGAGGATTGCTTGTTCCAGGTTGACCATAGCATAAAGCCATCTATGTTAAGGACCTTAGATTCTTCGTGCTCCCAAGTTTCAACAAGCAAAATAATATCAACATCATTTGAAATCCAACTTAGCTTAGGGCCTTTGTTCCATGGGAAGCCCCGACAGTTCCAAGAAAGGATCTGGAGCATGTTTAATTGCTATTGATTACTATCTTTTTGGTTTCTATCTCGAATAAAGGCTTTTCTATTTCTGATTATTGCCCACTTTCCTTCCTTTCTAGTTTCTTTTACCTTTTGAACCTCCTTTCTTAATTCTGCTTGATCTTCTGGAATGAGATCTTCATTTATGAATATTCCTGTTCCTTTTAGACTTGAGGCTTTACTAAGTATGTCATACTTATGATCAGTGGAGCTCACCTTTATGCGGATTAGTCTTCCTTTATTCTCGGTTAATTTCCCCAACCTTGTTGCTTCTGTGAGTCACACTGTTTCAATTTGTAATCTATTATGTAATTCTGTCTGGGCTAAGGCTAAAGTATCCTCATCTACTTCCTCTTTTAAACCAAATATTATAAGGTTCAAGGCCCTTTTGTTACGTTCGTGGTTTAATTCTATTAATTTTTTCATTTCATCTTTAATTGGTTTGATATCTAACTTATCTACCACATTATTTAGGGTGAGGCGGCTATTAACTTTTTCTTCTAGTTCTTTAATCATGTCTTTCATCAACATCTCCTTCCTGGGACGGTTGGTTAGTATCTTGGTTTTGTTTTTCTATAACCTGTAATCTAGTCTCCATTGCCTCCATTTTATTCTCCAGAAGTTCTATTTTATTTTCTATTTCTTTTTGGATTGTGTCTTCAAGAGATGAAAATTTACTTTCCAGCATGGCTTTTAACTCTTTTTGTAGCTTGGCTTCTCTTTCTTCTCTACGTTTCTCTAAAGACTCTATATACTCATAAAGGCCTTGTAGAGTAACTATGCTAGGTCTGCCCTTGGTAATCTTTGGTAACTGTGGTGAAATATTCATACTTGAAATTATATGAGCAAATATGTATTAGAAAAAGAAAAAGATAAGGAATGTGTGCACCTGATATCAGCAAACCTGATTGAAGATCGCCCGTGCCCACCCCAGCCCGTAGACCGAAGAATATATGCGAAGAATATATAGAGTACGTTTTTAACTCTTTCACTGAGCCTCAGAACTCTTTCACCAAAGAATATATGCGAAGAATATATAAAGTACGTGTTTAACTTTTTCACCGAGCCTCAGAACTCTTTCATCGACGTATATATAGAGTACGTGTTTAACTCTTTCACCGAAGAATATATGCGAAGAATATATAAAGTATGTGTTTAACTCTTTCACCGAGCCTCAGAACTCTTTCACCGAAGAATATATGTGAAGAATATATAGAGTACTCTTTCATCGAAGAATATATGCGAAGAATATATAGAGCATGTTTTTAACTCTTTCACTGAGCCTCAAAACTCTTTCACCAAAGAATATATGCGAAGAATATATAGAGTATGTTTTTAACTTTTTCACCAAGCCTCAGAACTCTTTCACCGAAGTATATATAGGGTACGTGTTTAACTCTTTCACCGAGACTCATAACTCTTTCATCGAAGAATATATGCAAAGAATATATAGAGTATGTTTTTAACTCTTTCACCGAGCCTCAGAACTCTTTCACCGACGTATATATAGAGTACGTGTTTAATTTAAATTTTATTTTTATGTAAATTAATGAAGTCAAAATGTTTCCATAATATAACAAGATAGGACATTACAACATCTCTTTGATACTTCCTTCAAGAGCACCTCTCAACAATAATAAAATGTTAAAAATAATATAGAGCCCAATAAAAAGTTAAAAGTAATAAAAATAATAAAATTTAATTTGTTATATGGTAATTTTATTTTTATTAATAAAATTAGGAACAAATTTTTAGATAAAAGAAAATAATAATATACATATCACATTAAAATATTATTATTATCCAATTTTAAGGTCATGACCAAGGCTCTATAAAGGCATACATATACTCTATGCCCTTTAGTTTTGAACTTGTGACCTCTTAGGAGAAAACACATGCTCTTAACCATTAAGCCCACTCAAATTGTATATAAGATATACATAGTAGCTATTAAAAATTAAATAATGGTTTTGTAACCATATATAAATATAATTAATAAGCAGATAAAAAACTTAATACTTACAACGAACTTGTACTATAACATGATTTTTAGTCATGGATATTTACCCCCACTTTACCATGGGTATTACTAACTTGTAAATAGACTGTGACAATACCATAGACCGCTACCATGACGTTTTAATACCACGTGCTCAAAAACCATAGCTCATTTCACAATCAAAATATTTTATAAATATTTTATTTTAATTTAATTTTATAGAATTTTTTTAATTAAATCTAAAAGCAAAAAGATATAATTACTTTTGAGATATATCTAATCCCTTTGTCCTCACTACTACTAAAAATATTTAATGGATATTCCATAGAGATTAAATCAATATTTTAATAAAATTAAAAATGGCAATACTTATATATATAGAAATGTGAAATTTATATAATATAAATAATATTATCATTTATCAACATTGATCCATCTTAACTAAGGATCTACTAAGGGATGAAGGCAATCAAATCTTCGAAGGTGCAAACCTTAATCAAAGTTTTTCACTCAAAAAGAAGTTTGCATCTTGAGAAATTTGATCCCTCTACACTTGGTAAATCCATATTTAAAATGGATCTTTAACATTAAACCCTATTTAGAAGGAAGTAGTGGCATAAAAATTAAACATCACACTAATAAGAAAGGAGTGGTGGTATAAAAAGTAAGCATCAAACTCAACTAAAAGGTGATCGACAAATAGTTTGAAGTTTACACCTCCAAGTTCACATTAACTATCCTAGATCCATCGTGGATGCATCTTAACTCCCCATTTACCAAGGAGAAAGAGGAATCAAATATATTTTCACTCTAAAAGAAGTTTGCATTTCAAAATATGTGATCCCTCTAGGTGCTTGGTAGATCCACACTTAAGATGGATCTAAGTTGATTTAATTATTAATTTTATGTTTTTTAATTTAATTAATTTTAGCTTTATTTTATTTTGAATGTTAAATAAGACATTACAACATCTCTATCATACTGGGTTAGAAAGTTTTATGTTTTTTATTTTATTATTTTTATTTTTATTTTAGTTTGACTAAGTCAAAATATTAAACATTACATTTCTACACATTAAATTAGAGAGTGTCTCCACCAAATAAAAGATAAATACAATCCCTTAAAAAAAAAAAACTTATATTTTTTATCGTAAAATCTTTTATTTTTAATCGAAAATATTATCAGATAAATATAAAAAATAATTCAATATTTATTTTTATTTTTATAATTTAATCATCCCTAATTTTTTTTTTTAAATATAACAAATATAAATTTCTAAACCTCTTTTCCTTTTCAATTATATTAATTATTTTTAAAATAATTGCTACGTCTCTATATATTAACAATTTTAACTTTTAATATTTTTATTTAAATAAAAGGAGCAATGGTATAAATTACGCATAAAACTCCAAAGAAAAGGTGATAGAAAAATAGTTTGTACTTTATGATCAAATTCACATAGTAAGAGCTAATACTCCCTAATATGAAGAAATGATAAACCCTCTATTGTAACCGTAAATTTTATAATTAATTATATAATGAAATTTTGTATTTATATTTAATAATTCTATACTATTAATAAAAAAAATAAACATCTGTTAATTAATATAAATAATTTATTAAAAAATATTATAAATAAACATTTAAAAGAATCCCTTCTCCAATTTATAAAACGAAATTAAACGCATCGACTTCCCCTATCTATCAATTTTATTTTTTTATATTTTATAGTTTTAATATAAAAAGGGACGCATGCTTAGTGGGAGATTCATTTAAATACTTGACCCTCGTTTTCAAAGCATGCATTGGATTATCATTTGCATGAATACGTAGATTAATATATTAGGTGTCCCAAAGTAGTTTTTTTTTGTTTTTCTGTTTATTTATAGTTAGTGCATCGGTTAAGGCAAAGGAAAGCGGGAAATGCACGATGACATAAAAAATACCTTATAATTATTTAAATTTATAGATATGATAGTTTTAAGAAAATAAATTTGGATAATATTTGGTTTGAGTATATATAATTAAGGTGCACTATTATTTGAACTTATATAATTATAATGTCATAATTTCGATTATAAGAGTAAGGATTTATTTTTTATTTTTTAATATTTTGTAAGTTGAAATTCTTTTCCAGTTTTGGAGTAAAATTAAAATTAAAATTAAAATTTGCTTTCGATTCGTTAGAAGTATTTTTTTGGGAAATGTTGAAAATGGATGGTGTAGAAATTAAATAAATCTAGTTGCAGTGATCAATAATACAAAAACGTATAATTACTATTTTTTTGGAAAAATACAAAAACATATAACTGTGATTTTTTGAGAAAATTTTTGGCAAAGATAAATGCCACACTTTAAAGCATATTATTATTTAATAACTTAATTGTTAGTGTTGAGTAGTAGCATAACTCAATTATTCAATAATACGAGTGTTTTGAAGGGTTCTAAAGCAATTTCTATTGTTTTTCTCCAACATCGTCACTCAATAAATAGGCATAAACAAAGTCATTTGAAACCACCAATAATTATTTAGCCAGCTATTGTTGTTTAGCATTTATCATCTACTAGTGATCTACATTTATTCATTATCACTACTCAATAGTTATTTCTTGCTATTACTCTACATTTATTCGCCACTATAGCTCTCATTTATTCCTTGTTCCACTACAAGACCCCAATGTGTATGACACATCCATCTCAACATTCGTTCACTTGTTATATACCATGCAAAATATAAGGGAGTATGCATCTAGTTCTGAGTTCATTACTAGGGCCATAAGGTCCACAACCTCACAACAACACTTTAATTTGCATGTCCTCATTGGTTTCATCAATGTATCTGAAGTACTAGGCAAAATGTCAATTTTCTCTAGTATCATTTTTCCATCCTCTTCCATGTCCCTAAAAAAATAGTATTAGATATCTATATGCTTTCTCTTCACATGAAAGGTTAGGTTTGTAGTCAAACAAATGGCACCATTACTAGCACATTGAACTATAATAACTCTATGATTTAGCCCTACTTCTAAACATGATTTCAGAATCTAAATGACCTTCTTATATGCATTAGTAGTTGTTATATATACCACCTTTATAGTGGACAAAATGATCACAACTTGTCACTTGCTCATCCACCTTATTTCTCTACCAAATAGTTGAAATGTGTACCCACTCGTAGACCTCCCTCCATCTATACCACTTTCCTAATAAGAATCCCAATAACCCTATGTATCCATTAAGTGTGGCTCACCTGAAACATCACTACGATAATAAATGGAGTATTTAGAAGTACCTTCCTAAATACATGAATACACTCGTTGTTGCAACCCAATATTCATGTTTAGGATTAGCCATGAATTGTATCAAGACTTCCAATGCTTGGGAATGTCTAGTATATAGCACAACACACATCAAATTACCAACTGCATTAACATAAGAAATATTTTTTAATTTGCAAACCAATGATTATTTACCCTTTTCCAATGTAGTGCTCTAGCTCTT
Organism: Pinus taeda; assembly: GCA_000404065.3. NCBI lineage: Eukaryota > Viridiplantae > Streptophyta > Pinopsida > Pinales > Pinaceae > Pinus > Pinus taeda. Next base: position 5,876 of record APFE031750963.1, read on the forward strand.
ATATATATTTTTCTTCCTTCTAATCACAATGTAGGAATGTTGTTCTACATTTATTTTTTCTATCTCTAAATAAGAATATTCTACTAAAAATAATATGATCTTAATATATATTAAATTGGAAACTGAGGAAAATATCTCAAACAATTTTATCCTCTCAACTTGGGAATATCCTTTCATAACCAGCCTTGCCTTGTTTTTTTCAACATTTCCATCTAAAATGATTTTTTTTGGTATACCCATTTACAACCAGTGGGTTTTCATCCATTAGCCAATTGTATGAAATCACATATATCATTAAGTGCAATCATTTCCTCATTCATGGCTAACCTTTTGCATTCATTATCTTCCATCTCCACTACTTCATTGTTTTAGGCTCATCATTGTTAGACATATTAAATTTGATGGACCATAATTATACATATTTGGTTCCCTTATTTCCCAAGTGGACCTCCTTGAAGTTTGAGGTGCACTTTCTTCCTCCTCTTCCAAAATCTATAAACCCTCCTCCTCATCAAGTCCATCATGAACTTCTTGTTCATTTTTTGTTTATATTTCTTGGTATTGGGTGGTAGCTAAACCACTAAATTATTTTCACCCTCTTTTGGCTACACCAATGTAGGAGAAGGATTAACTTCTTTGAAAATAATATTCCTCTTATAACATTCTTTTCTAACCATAGGATCCCAAAGCTTGTACTCTTTCACAATAATTCCATAACCTACAAAGGTACATTTCAAAATCCTATTATCCAATTTTTATCTCTTCTTCTTAGGCACAAGAACATATGCCTCACAAGCAAAAATATCAATACAATCAAGTGAGGGCTCCTGTGATAACTCCATATGGGCGTTATCCATAAGAGTTGAAGTGGGAGACCTGTTAATCAAGAAACATTCAGTAGCAACTTATCCTTCTCAAAATTTTTTCTCTAAGATACCTACAATAAGCACATTCCTAGGTCTCTCCATCAACATTTTGTTCATCTATTCTACAAATCCATGTAACATGCCCCTTCTAATCCCTACCCAAATTGAAAGATATAAGGAGGTAGTTATGATGTTGACCCAATCTCCATGGTATTTTTATGGAAATGAGATCTTAAATTTCACTCAGTTCCAACTAATTCAAAACTTAAAAAGGATAACATCATTGTGTTCATCTCGTCAAGACCTTTCCAACGATATAAATTTTTCCTTGATCCAACTCTTGGATGAAGAGATATGACCATTCAAACTATTGGCCTATTAGATGGTGCCACGCCACCCTCACTAAAGATCAAGGAGTTGGTGCTTTATTCAAGTGGGTGCTTGTAAATTCAAGGGACAGATGTCTCCTTCTAGTTGGAGCCAAAAAAGTTGATGTAACAATAGGTCGCAGTCTACAACAACATTGATCCGAATTAGATTCTAGAACACTCTCTAAGTTTTCATGACTGTTTCAAATTATGCTAAAAGATTCAAATCCTAGAAAAGATCAAAGCTATTAGCAGGAATCCTTGTAACAGTTACAGTTGTGGGCAAAGTGGAGCAACAAGGACCCTCGGTCAAGCACGCAGACCATTGGCCCATGGTAACGCGCATTGGCGTAAACTGGCAAAATCGGAGGCCAAATCAAGAAACGGGGGTGGTTTCTGATCACGTATCGCAGGGTGTCCCCCTTAGTGAAGGAAAGCCCCGAAGCGCCATGACCTGAAATCGCTATGAAAAATGGAAAAGTAACTGTTTCAGTTCCGTAGCGTGGGATTCCACAAACCAGTAGGATATCGGAAGGCCTCGAGGTGGTACACAGTTTTGACTGAGTCCCGCCTGATGCCACACATCGAGCAACACACATCTAGCAAATGAGAGAGAAAACCTCCCGCATTGGACAAGTAAAAATCGTGCAACTTGTCTGCCCGATATGAAGGATGACTGTAGGATCTAGGGGGTCTAGATCAATGACGGAGATACGTCTCGATGACTGGCCGGATTTGACAGGTCAAAAAGCAAGATGAAAGGGGATTTGAAGTCCAACGTGGATGATGAGTTGGCAAACGATTCATGATTCATGGGCGATCTTGAAGCAAATGGAATTAACGGCCATTCAAGAATGATTCAAGGAATCTGACACCCAGTTCGTTGGGAAATAGGTGGCCACCTCCCTGCGAGGCGTTACCCAGTGATGATGACGCAGAGCAGAGGAATTCGAACGGGCAGAGGTAAGGAAACCAGAAGGCTGGGAAGCGGAAACGAGCAGTCAAAGAACAGACTGGCTTTAAAGCCATGACGTGACAGAAGCAGAGAGGAGAACACAGAGAGGCACACACAGAGACGCAAGAAGCTAATAGCAGAAAACAGAGAGTAGAAGCCAAGCTGACTTGAAGGCAACATCGATCCAGGCAGAGCCAGAGAGAGTTAGAGAGTCTGTGTACTCCATTGAAGGCTTGAGAGGTTCAAGTAAACTCCTCGGCATAGGCCTGTCATACTACTGTGACCCTCAGAGGTCGAGTTTAAGGAAGGAGAGTCTGTGTACTCCATTCCTACTGACTTCATTCTGTTTAGTGAGTCTTGAATCGAGCTCACTATTGTAAAAACTCTACTTGAAAACATAATAGAGAGGCCACCACTAAAAGGCTAGAGTAGGAGACATAGCCCAGGATCATTGGGTGAACTCCTTATTAAACTTGTTTTTTTTACATGTTTGACTAATGTGTTTTCTCTGATTGCCTCAGTGTCTATGTATTCTAGCAATGTTATCGATCCGTTGCATAAGTAACATAGGCACATCCATGCACATGAGTCTATAATACCTTTAATTCTTTGTCCTAGATAAATTCCAGATCAAGTGGTATCAGAGCTCTAGGTTACTAAAGTTAGGCAAGCTTGTGCTGGATTTTGTTGTTGAATGCTAACTAGATCAAAGCTTAAATTAGGAGAAGGAGATTTGGCTGAAACTAACCCGGAAATTGGAAGAGTCTATTCTAAGAGGAAAATGTCAGAAGAAAATCCCTTGGAATCAGACCCCCAGTTCATGGATAGTTTTATGATCCTGAGATCCATGGTGGAGGAAATGTATAGGGACTTTAAGAAACATAGAGATGAGGATTCATCAAGCTCCAAACAAGACAAAGGAGTAGAAGAATCTCTCCTCCATGACCACTCTAAAGGTAAAGGGAAAGAAGAAAATTTTCTTATGCCTCCTAATAGCCTTGAAAATAAAAAGAAGACATCTTTGATTAAATTAGATGTTAAATTTGATTTACCAATATATGATGGAGAGTTGAATGCAGAGAAGTTGGATAATTGGATTAGACAGTTTGATGTTTATTGCAAAGTGCAAAGCATTGGCTTAGACAAGAGTAACATTCAGTTGGCCAGCCTACGCCTTGGAGGCACTACCTTGGTATGGTGGGAAGGCAGGACACAAGCTGACATGAAGAAACATGGTAAGATTCTTTCTATTTGGAGTGAATTTGTTTTTGCAATTAAAAAGAAATTCTATCCACTAGCCTACATGCAACAAGCCATGACGAGTTGGAAAACTCTTCGACAACTAAAAGGGCAAAGTGTACAAGGTTTCACCTAAGAATTTAGGAAAAGAGCTTTGATTCTAGGAATTTCTTTAGACTCACCTGAGACTCTGTTGAAGTATATAGGTTGTCTACACAGCTACATGAGGCACACTATACTCATGTTTAATCCCACTAGCATAGATGAGGTATTCGTTCAGGCCACGCATCTCGAAGCTAGAGGTAAGAATGGGAACCCACAAGTTGGGGGATCATCCAAACCCATTGCAAGCAAACATAAGGAGAAAAGAAAACATAAATGGAAAGAGAGGAAGACAAAGACTGTATAGAAAAGCAAGTCTTCATGCACTCACTATAAGAAGGATGGGCATGATGATGAACACTGTTGGATTCTGCATCCAGAGCTGAAACCTAAGATGTTTGAGGGAAAGAAGAAGAATACTGTTGCAACTATTCAAAAGATTTGGGGTCAGACTCAGGAGATGAAGCAACAATCGTAGCCACAGGTATAAAAGGTAAAAATTCTTAAGCATCTACTAGTAATTCTACACAATATGTTGATAATGAAGAAAATGAGAGAAAAAGACATGAGATTTTTCATATTCGAGTTATTTCCAATCATCAAAAGATTGATACTCTGTTTGATAGTGGCTCACAAGTAAATTTAATCTATGAAGAAATTGTAAAGAAGTTGGGAATACTAACCACACCTCACAAGAAACCATATCCATTAGGTTGGCTATGTGATAAAGCAAAGCTACAATTGACTAGACAATGTAAACTTAAGTTTTCTTTTGGGTCAACATTTGTAGATGAGGTTGAGTTAGACATAGTTCCTTTGGATATATGTGGAATTGTTTTAGGAAGTCCCTACTTGTATGATAGAAAAGTTATTTTCTATAGAGCTGAGAACAAGTATCTACTCGTTAAATATGGAATCAAATATATTGTAAGAGCTCATAACCTCAAGAATAATTATACTCTCATAAACTTAGGGTAGATGAAGCGAATTATAAATTCATGCAAACAATTTTTACTGATGGTTGTAAAGGAAAAGAAACCTGATAAAATCAATGTATTTGAGGGCTGTGATGCTAAACAACAAGCTGATTTAGAAAAAGTTGTTTCAGAATATGATGTATTGTTTCAAGAACCTAAAGGTCTGCTACCCAAAAAGGAAATAGTGCATGATATTAATTTGCAGCAAGATGATCCATTGCCTAACATCAGAATGTACAAGTTTCTCACTTTAGAGAATGCAGAAATCAAGAAGCAAGTATAGGAGATTCTCGAGAAGGGGTTCATTAGACCTAGCACATCACCATGTGGGTCTCCAATTATTTTGGTGAAAAAGAAAGATGGCTCGTGGAGAATGTGCATTGATTACTGAGCATTGAATAAGATAATGATCAAAAATCGTTATCCCATTCCTCTCATAGATGATCTATTAGATCAGTTGAAAGAAGTTGTTTATTTTTCCAAGTTAGACTTGCATAGTGGCTATCATCAGGTCAGAGTTGCAGAGCAAGATGCATGGAAGACTGCTTTGAAAACAAAGCAGGGATTGTATGAGTGGCTGGTTATGCCTTTTGGCTAAACTAATGCTCCTGCTACTTTCATGAGAGTAATGAATGATTTGCTCAGACATTTTCTTGATGATTTTGTTATTGTATATCTGGATGATATTCTTATATTTAGAAAAACGTGGGAAGAACATTTAAAGCATGTTAATCAGACTCTAGATGTTTTGAAAGGAGGAAATCTTTATGTTAAACTCTCAAAATGTGAATTTGGAAAAACATCTTTGAATTATTTGGGACATATAGTAGGGGGGGTGAATTGAAGATAGATCCCTCTAAGGTTGTAGTCATAGTAAACTAGCCTAAACCCAAGTCTGATACAGAAGTCAGAAGCTTCTTAGGAGTAGCACAATATTGGAGAAAGTTTATTTCTAACTTTTCCTTAATTGCAGCTCCCTTACATGTTGTAATAGGATTGAACAAGGTGTTTTAGTGGGGAGGCAAACAAAAAAAATCCTTCGACACCTTGAAAGAAAAGATTAGTACAACACTAGTACTAGCACTGCCCGATCTTCAAAAACCATTTGAGATTGAAACAGATGCCAGTGACTATGCCATGGGAGCAGTGTTGATTCAGCACGATAAACCCATATGTTATCATTCCGAGACATTTAATTCTACAGTAGTTAACTATCCCACATACAATAAAGAATTGTATGCATTAGTACAGAGTGTGAAAAAGTGGAAACATTACTTAATGGGCAAAGAGACAGTTATGCATACTGATCATCAACCACTTCAATATCTACACTCCCAAACTAAGTTGCAGCAATCAAGACAATATAGATGGATCGATTTTCTGCAACAATTTCATTTAGTCATCAGATATAAAAAGGGCATACACAATAAAGTTGCAGATATTTTATCTAGACCAATTATAAATTCATCTACTATACTTAAGCATAATTCAGTATTGCATGAGAGCTACATTGAACAATATGCTCAAGATATAGATTTTAAATATGTATATGCAACTTTAAGTTAAGGCAAATGAGTAGAAGAATTGGATTATCATGTTAAGGACGAACTCTTGTATCATTTTGGGAAGCTATGCATTCCATAAACTGAAAGAGTAAAGATAATTCAAGAAGCATACACTTCTCTAATATCAGGTCACTTTGGTGTAAGTAAAACAGTTGCACAGCTACAAAGATTTTGTTATTGGCCAAAAATGAATGAGACAGTTTCTAGACATGTAAGAGGGTGTACCATGTGTGCAAAAAGCAAGCCCAACAATAGAAAACTAGGCTTGTACACTCCACTACTAGTTCCTTCTCATCCTTGGGAAAGTGTGTCCATGGAATTTATTGGAGGACTGCCTAAATCTAGGAAAGGTCATGACTATTTATATGTTGTTGTGGATAGGTTCAACAAAATGTGTATTTTAATACCTTGTAACAAACAGATTATAGCTGAATAAACTACAAAGTTGTTCTTTCAACATGTATGGGTTCATTTTGGATTACCCACTTCTATAATATCTTATCGATATACCCGATTTGTTGGGAAATTTTGGTCAAGTTTGTGGGAATTGATGGACACCAGGCTGAAGAAGAGCACAACTTTTCACCCGCAAACAGATGGCTAAACAGAAGTGGTCAATAAGACAGTGATCTAGTTACTCAGATGTTATTGCAATAAGCATCCCAAACTTTGGGATGAACATTTATGTTATGTGAAACAGGCTTACAACCGAGATAAACATTCTTCTACACAGAGATCTCCTTTTGAGACTTGTTTTGGTTTCACGCCAAGGTCTCCCTTGGATTTTGTCTTTGGTAAAGACATAGCAGTTGATGGACATGATGTGGACAAGGCAACCAAGTTCATTGAACAAATCTAAGAGATTCACCAGGCAGTACAGGAACAGCTGGAAAAGAGCCAAGCTAAGTACAAGTCAAGGCATGACAAGCATCGGATGGAGCATAGTTTCCAAGTTGGTGATCAAGTTTGGCCATATATCAACAAAGACAGAATGCAAGGTGAAGGTAAGAAGCTAAAGCTAATAAGGTATGGACCTTTCAAGATACTTGAGAAAATTGGTGAGAATGCTTTTCACCTTGATCTACTAGCTTACATGCACATCTACTCAGTCATTAATGTAGACAGCTTGAGACTATTTGAACCTTCATTAATTGAAGATCCCGAAGAGTAGAGTCAATTGCCTTCTATTGATAATCTGTTACCTGAATATCTTAATGAGTTGCAGGAAGATATAGTTTTGGACAGGAAGGTAAGAACTACACGCAGAGGGAATGTTTAAAACCTCAGGATCGGACTCAAAGGTTCAAAACCAATCAGTGCGAAATGGATAGAAATTGAGCAAGCGAGGAAGCAATACCCTCACTTGATTGATGCTTAAAAGAAAACCAAATTTTGGTGGTCCAAAGGCTTTTTAAGTGGGAAGGCCGTGATCCGAATTGGATCCTAGAATACTCTCTAAGTTTTCATGACTGTTTCCAATTATGCTAAAAGATTCAAGTCCTAGAAAATATCAAAGCTAACAGAAGGAATCCTCATAACAGTTGAAGTTGTGGCTAAAGTGGAGAAATGAGGACCCTCGGTCGAGCACACAGACCGTTGGCCCATGGCAACACACACTGGCACAAATTGGAAAAACCGGAGGCTAAATCAAGAAACCTATTTCACGAAATGCTCGATGAATATCCCTTGTTGTGATTCGATGCAACTCCTCAATGCTTGATAAGACCTGCAGAAATCGACCATAAAAGGATCAAAATCACATGTAATACAATAATCCAAACAACTTAACCTAATGATCAAGGAGATTAGGAATTGAATTTTCCTTAATAAACATTATAAACAATTGTAAACCATTCATTATTCCAATAAGACAAATCAATGGGAGAAATTGTTCATTTGTATTAATCAAAGATTAAGAGGAGCCTTACAACCTTTGCCTTGATGCTGTGAGGTCCCTCCCAAATGCCTTCAATCTCCTCCAGATAACAAGCTTTCCAATCTCAAACTAACAACATAAGTTTGTCTTCTGTGAGTTCTGACCTCCTCAATCCCTCCATCCTCTAGCCATTTTATAGGCTAAGAGGAAGAAGTTTCAGATCCAAAAGAGGAGGATGAGACTTCTTAATTGAGGGATTAGGTTACCATGAGAAAATGGATTAAGATGCATCATCTGAGGGTTATAGTTCAAATAGTCATCACCTGGAAGCTTTGAGTTGGGAAATATTCGACCAACTATGTTTCTAGAATGTAATTTTTATTTTTACTTTCTTGAATTCACCTATGCGGGTTTATAGTGGCAGACAGAGCGCAGCTTTGCGCTATTCTCAGAGTTAATTTCAGTGAATGTGTGGGAAACTCTAGAAAAATCAGCACAAGTGGAACTTAATAAGGTGTGACAACTATTTTCCCCAAATTCCTCATCTACCTCAAGATATTTTGGGTTGTATGACTTCTCAGGGAGTTGGTTCAAACATGTTCACTGATGGTAAAAAGACCCATAAACTGATCAAGTGTCATGCTGACAAATTGACATGTAACACTATTATTATTATTTATTTATTTATTATTAATTAATAATAAAACATGGTTCACCATGATCAATATTATCGACCATAGGGAATATACTAAAAACCCAAGGGATTATAAACCTAGGGAAATAATATTAAACCCTGAGAATATGAACCCTTTGATTAATAAACCCAAGGGATTGATATTATAAACCCAAGGTATATAAATCCTAAGATCATGTTAAACCATGGTTGACCATGATTGATATTATAAACCCAAGTGATTGATGTTATAAACCCAAGAGAATAATAAACCTAAGGGATAAATACTAAAACTCCAAATAATTATGAACCCAAGGGAATAATATTAAACTCAATGGACTAATATTATAAGCCCAAGGTATAAACCCTAAGATAAATATTATAAATACTAAAATAAACATGGTTGAACATGGTTGATTTTCATATTGAGACAATCCTTGTCACAATGTGACGTTGGACCATGGTTGGCCATGCTTAACCATGGTTGATTTTCATAACAAGACAATTTTTGTCACAATGTGACGTTCGACCATGGCTGACCATGATTGACCATGGATGACCATGATCGATTTTATAAAACATGGTTCAACATGGTTGAACAATGGTTGGACAATGCAACGTTAGGCCATGGTTGCCCATGCTTAACTATGATTGATTTTCATATCGAGGCAATCTTTGTCACAATGTGACACCAGATAATGGTTGAACATGGTTGATTTTCATATTGAGGCAATCATTGTCACAATGCGACATTCAACCATGGTTGACCATCGTTGGCCAAGGTTGGCTATGGTTGACCATGGTTAATCATGACTGATATTATAAACCCAAGGGATTGATATTATAAACCTAAAGGAATAATAAACCCAAGGGATTAATACTAAAACCCCAAGGGATTGTGAACCTAAGGGAATAATATCAAACCAAGGGACTAATATTATAAACCCAAGGTATATAAACCCTAAGATAAATATTATAAACACTAAAATAAACATGGTTGACCATGATTGATTTTCATATTGAGATAATCCTTGTCCCAATGTGAGGTTAGACCATGCTTGACCATGCTTAACTATGGTTAATTTTCATATCAAGACAATCTTTGTCACAATATGACGTTCGACCATG
>APFE031750965.1:0-10099 GCA_000404065.3 Pinus taeda
AGTCCTGTACAAACATTTAATTCTACCAAAAGAATGACCTCCCCAAGCACAAGATATTGGATGATATTAGCATACAAGTCTTCAAAAGTGAAGTGAACCAATCTGGTCCATATCATATATATCCAAAATATATGGAATAATGAAAAATAATCCATCTAGATTAAAATAATATATTGAATAAACTATGAGACAATGATTGAATGAATGATGTGACAATGAGGGCCACCATATATATACCTACGTGGGTGGCTATCACTAAAATTCATGTCCTTTAGTTAAGACATGTCCTTTCATTAGGATGTATCCTTTCACTAGATATTATTATATTATATATTTATGTTTATTAAAGGAGGGGTTTCCATCTGAATCTTTGTGGAGGTAAAATCTAACGAGGTAGGTCAAAAGTAGTAGACCACAAAATAAATGCCTCACTAACCTAGACCCACATGAAACTAGTAAAATCATTTGAGGATACCACTGTGACTTTGCCCCAAATAAAATCTCAATAGAGACAAGCTACACCTTTTAACCCACAAACGCTGCCCACACTCCACATTTCCTATTTGCAGGTTAATAAGCACAGATATCTTAGATAATCTAGGATAGGATCCCAATCATGAAAAGAACATGAATATTCCAAAGTCCCCATGTATCATACACTACTCTGAGGGAGGACTAGGAAGACATGTTACAATTCCAACACCCAATAAAGTACAAAGGAGTGCAATGGTCTTGGACTACATTCCTACAATTCTATAGGTGTTCAAAATTCCGACAATGATCCTGATTGGATCATTACATTATTTGTCATCAATGTCGATGCTTTTAGAGTGTAAAAATTGGAGGAATCAACTTGCAAGGTCATTTTTACAAGTAGTTCCCAGTTTGCAGAAATGGCTCTGAAACATTTCAGGGACATTTTGAGGCATAAAATGGATCTTTTTTGGGGCCCAAAAACTCTTGCTTACCCTAGGCTGCATGGTGTTGTTCTACACTTAGAGACCTTTCTAATGATGCAAGAAAGACATCAATCAAAGTTCTTGACAAAAAGTTATGCCTCCCGGAAGTTGACCTGTTTTGACCACCAAGGTTCAAGAGGAGACCACATCAACCCTCGTTACTCATGCAAAAGGGACCAGCGATGTGTGGACTATAAAAAAGACTCTAGAATGGTCAAAGTTGTAACTCTATTTGAGAGTTGAAGGAGTTAAACCTAACCTCTAGTTGGCTATCAAGCTATCTTACAATTGAGCCATTAGGAAGAGTAGGGGTTCCATTCTATACTATTGTATCTTGTTCCATAGTGAAATAGAGCAACTAGGAGTGGGAGTCAGAAAGCATACCAAAGGGGGTTACTATTATGTAGTATCCAACCCAACCTCATATCTCAGGTAACTCCACAAAGCATACCATCTCCTTTGTACGTGCACTATTTCAATACCAGAAAGGAGAGTAGAGCAGCCTCACCTTCCAGCTAGGTTTTCTCCTGTAAGGGTTTCCCAAAGCAAATATTTGTGTTCATTGTTCTACACTTAGAGACCTTTTTAACAGTGCAAGAAAGATGTCAATAAAAGTTGATGGGAAAAGGTATGCCCCTCGGAAGTTGACCTTCTAGTTTGACCATCATGGTTCAGGAGAATACCACGTTAGCCCCAATTACTCATGGAAAAGGGGCAAGGAGTCAAACCTAACCACTAGCTGGATATCACCTAAGTTACTAGGATTCGGATCCGGATCCGGATCCGCTAGTTTTGTGAAAATCCAAGATCCAGATACAGCAAGGACACGTCAAGTACAAAATATATATATATAATTATATATTATGTTAATTAGAAAGAAATAAAGAAAAAAAACACTTTAGAGATCAAAAATCAAATACTCCTTGAAACCATCAAACACTTTAGGAACTGAAACCATTAAATATATTATAAATACGAAGCCTGAAACACAAATGATGCATACTCCCTCAATAAAATTATGTATTGTTTAATTATTATATGTTTTAAAAATTTGATTAGAATTAGATAAAATACTTTTTTGGTTAAAGGTATATTTTGGTTTAAAATGCTTTTCTAAATGCCTAAACAAGTTCAATCCCATAAAAATGTATGAAACACTGGTACTCTATAAAAGTAACAAATCAAATTAACAGTTCCAACAAAATTTTATCAAAATTTAAATAGTTTTAAACAAAAAAAAATCACCAAAATACATTGAAAAAATAAAACAATTAAACAATTAGACTACTACATAAAATTAAAACTCAAAGATTGAGTAATTTAAATAAAAATTAAAAATTTCCAAAAAAACCCACATTTAACTATTTTCTAAGTAATCCATAAAGTAAGATATATCTACTAAGATATTTCAATTTCTGGGTGTTTATCCCACAAAACAAAACAAAAATAATTTAAATGAGATATGTGTAAAAAAAAAATATTTTATAAACATAATATATATTTTCATTGTAATGAAATATTTATAATTACTGTATTTTATACATAAACATAATGCTGTAATAAAATTGTAAATTGATTAAATCAAAATTAAAATGGCTCATGACAGGACCCGTAATTGTTTCTGTCGGCATGTCGTATGGACCCGTAGCTGTTTCCGCCAGCATGACGAATGATCGAGAAAGCATAGAGCACTGGAAGTTTTTGTGCAACAAGAAAACATGTCTGACTACCATACAGCCGCTACAGAATTTCGATTTAACTCCAAACAACCGTTTCAGGGCTTGTGATCTGTTTCAGTTGACAGGGATCCGTTTCCTAATTTCTCTGATCCACCTGCATGCTGTATTTTCCGCATATTTAGGCGGATCCGGATCCAGATCCAGATTGGATCCACAGATCTTGGCCCTCCCCCTGCTGGATCTGGTAACTTAGGATATCAGCCTATGTCAAAACTGGGCCACTAGGAGCACGGGCTCCATTATATACTATTGCATCATGTTCCATAGTGGAGTAGAGCAACTGGGAGTGGGAGTTATATAGCATAACAAAATGGGTTAGTGTTATGTAGTAGCCAACTCAACCACAGGTCTCAGGTAACTCCATAGAGAATACCTTATCCTTTGTACTTGCATTATTTCCATACCAGAAAAGAGAGTAGAGTAACCTCACCTTCTAGCTGGGTTTTCTCCCATAAGGGTTTGCCAAAGCAAATATTTATTCACTGTGGATGGTGTGTGATGGTATTTGTTGTTCTCCATTTTCCACATTTTTTTTTATCTATTTCATGCATAAGCAGAAAATCAGTAAAAAAACAAATCTGGAACCTAAAGGAATTCAACCTTCATAGTATAGATTTCAGTTTATTTTATCAACTCTATTGTGACAAACTATCTAGTGGAATATCCACAACAGTTTACAAATCAAACAAAGTCCCTAGCTAAGGGGAAGTTCAGGTTGCTGAGAGACAAGTTTGGTTTCGAGGAGTGTTAGTTTTTTGTTTGCTTCAAGTTTATTCTCCAAATGATTTCCTCCTAAAATTTGGTTTTCCTACAAGTTTAGGAGCATCTATTTTTAAACTATCAATAAATTAGCGATTAAGTATTGCTTTTTTCATCTCCTATATTTTAGGGATTCTGTTTTTAGAATGTCCATGTTTGACAGTTTAGTTTTAGACTGTAGTTCACTGTTTGACTAGTAATTATTTATTATTGAGTTTTTTTCATTTAATAATGGGCTGGATTCCTTAACTAGAGAGAATATGTGTTCCATTAGTGCACCTCATCCTTCATTCACAAGTGCACCTTATGTAGAGAGGAAAAGTTGAGCTACCCCAATGCACTTGACGTGTGTCAATAAAACTTCAATGAGACATTTTCTCTTGTTCGCAACCTCCCAGTATAGCCAGTGAGTCAGTTCAGGTCCTAGGATAGTAACTGTGTGTTTTGTTATCTTCTTTATCTGCCGGTTGTCTTCTTCTGCCACTTGAGATAAGCACATAGCAAGTTAAAGGACAAGTTGCCCTGAAAAAATTAACACATGGAGCACATGCCTTCTAAAGGGTGTTTCTTTCTTGTATTGTATCATTGTAATTGGTTTTTTGTGGTTAACAAAAAGTAATGTGATTGCTGTTACAAAAAAAAATTAACAGATTCAGACACTGTAGTTATGGTATATGTTGGAAAAGATAGAACTGCTGTCCTTAAAGATGTAATGAGACCCAAAACAGATATATTGGAAAAAACTTTGTAAATTGATTTGGGAAGCACACTGCAGCAAGTTATAATAAATTTATTCTGATTATACATATCACCAGAGACAGACTTATGACACACAATACTTGTGCATGTAGTTCAGGCCTCAAAATATAATAAGATTTGTTCCTGTTGAAAAAAAAAAGTGAATTGTCAATAGTGGCTTGCCAGCTCAGTGAAACCACAGCACTGCTGTCACCCCCACTAGAGTTCAACTCTCTCCAACGACATGTTTTCTGATTGTGCTTGTTCTTTTGTTTGGTCCAATTTTTGAGAAATTACATAGGGCCACAAGTCTTGAGTCACTTTGGCAGAATAGACACCCATGGTCAGTGGAAGCATTTCAATCAAAAAAAGTAGACAGACAAAAGAGCTCAACAAAGTATAGATGATAAATTGGGTAGATCTATTGCAGTAATTCATCTCTCCTACCAAATAACTAAGATTGAGTCATCAATGGCATCTTCATTCATCTTATATATGGCACACGAAAATCTGAAGCCCTGTGACAGTAATAAGGATAAGACATACACAACCACATTTTAATAAGGGACAAAGTGACCGTAATAAAGAAATAAATTACTCAAGAGTAGACCTCCCATTAATTGAAAGTGTTGAGAGATGAGCCAATGCTTGCCCAAACTGTCTTGTAAGCATTCTTGAAATAATACCCAATTTGTATAACTGACGCAACTCCATTAGGAACTATGCTTGGAATATGGCATTTTATCCGTTCCCAAGTTTTAAATACCCATATTTAGGAGAAAAATAATTTATTGTCAATGTGGTCATTCCACAACGTTAACACAAGCAATCACAAATTTCAATGTGTTAAGACAATTTTTATGGGCATAAATCAAAAGATATAATGGACTGTTCAAAGTGAATAGTCATCCTTACCCTGATATCAAGTCCATTCAAGCGACATCGTTGGATCCTTCCTCTGTCACAGATCATATACATTAAGCAACTCAACGCAGATGCCCAGACTGCTTCTTCTTTCTCTTCTATCTGCATAAAAGGATCCACAGATCAAACCATGTCTCCACTATGTGCAAGCATTAACAACAAACACAACAATGACAGAACATGAAGTCGGACTGTACTTTGTAGCAGAAAGGTGTAAAGATTGACCAAGAAATGTGTAAAGATTGCAACCTAGTAATGCACAATCTCAATACTAAAACCTGCATGATTTAAACAGATAATCTAACGTTTATTCTTACAGCAGTGTCATACAGTTGTACTACATTTTAGACATGAAAATAACATATTTGATCCCTAGTTTGAGGGACCATACAAAAATTGTACTCGAGTCTCCCAATCAATATGAACTGACAATGGTTCCAACAAGCATGTTTAGTGTTATAGCTTATAAGCAATCAAAAATATGTCTCTCCCAATTTCCTTTACCTACATCCTTGTTGGAAATATGGTAGCCATGGTCAGTATTTTCATCATGTGAAGAAATAGAAAATTTAAATTTAAATTTTGCCTCCTAAATTGCTCAAGTCTGCCTCCTTTTTGTTCAAGTCAGCTGGCCCCTTTAGAGGCACCTATTCGACCCCCTTGAGAGGTCTATATAAAGGAGACCACTTCTCATTTGAAACATCGAATAATGTCTTGGTTATCTCTGATCCAGCAAAGTTAGACGCCGGAGGAGGGTGCCGAAAATCAGAAGGAGAAGGAGGGCTTGGCACTTGATCTTGTTATTGGTTACTAGTTTGGCTCTTGATGTTATTATTTCTGATGTATTGATGAACTTTGAACTCTCTCTCTCATAAGGAAAGATTTTTGGGTTCTCCCTTTGTGGGTTTTTGCCCTGGCCTCGGACCTAAATTTCTATGTCTCTTGTCTCATTGTCTCATTGTCTCATGGTTATTTTACTGCTCTTTCATGTTTATTAGTTGAGATTTTCTTCTGCATAACTGGTTAATGATATTGGATATGTAATTGATGCTAATTGATCATTGGAAGTAGTTATCTATTGAAGAGAATTGTTCTAGCTTGTTTTCCCTAAAAATATCAACGTGGTATCAGAGCTGGTTCGACGAGCAGTTGAGACCAATGTTTTAAAACTCTGACTCTGACTCAGAAACGGCCGAAGGTCGACTCCAACTCCGACTCCGACTCCGTATTGACTTGGCCAATTTGATTTCAATGACTCTGTCGTTGTAAAAAATACATTAAATATTTATTTTTTATAAAAAACATAATTTTAAATATTTTCATTCATGTTTCCAAACACAAAGCTTTAGAATATAGAGAGAAGATAACATATAATCAAAGTAGGCTCATGAATATATCCATTATATCAAAATGGCACCAAGTGCAATGTCCAATACAAAGTTCATACTTAGCCACCAATGCCAAGATTATTTTCTGCCTTAGCCTAAGTACAATCACTAGACTACAACAACAATAATACCAATTCTCTGCCCCTAATGAAGTCCTAAAACCCTTGATTTAATTTTGGTCAAGCTCCAGAACAATCAGTGGTAAATATGTATTTATTAGTCCATTGCCACAACGTTTTCATTTTTAAAAACATTGTATGGCTCAATGCATTGTTTCAGTTTTCTAATTCATGCCACTAGAATAACCATACCTCAGCCTTGTAATTTACAAAACTTTCTCACAGTGATAGATTACTTTAGGGCTATAAATATGCAATAAACAACAACCCAACAATTAATAGGTAGGAGCCAAAACAACTTTTGACAAATGTGCTTCAGGATTTTTGTCAAAAAGCCAAGCCGGCCGAGTTGTTATCGAGTCGACCGAGTCAATGATTGGCTCGGTAACAACCCGACCAGCCATTCTATTTCGGCCAGGCATTGACTTGGTCTAACTCGGTCAAGTCAGAGTCAACTCGGTCATTTTTTAAAACAATAACTTGAGACAAAGACCTCATCACCTCTGTGATAAAGAAATCTGAGCTTCCTTTTTTGAGAACAATCTGAAGTATCTGTGTAAGAAGGGCTGAAAAATTTATGTGCTTCAAGGTCGAGTTATCTCTAGCGCTATTGAGAGAGGGTCAAGACTCCCTTAAATTTTGAAAGGGCTTATATGCTAAAGAAGGGTTGAGCTCTCTGAAATTTGATTTGTTCAATCCAGAATTGCATCTCTAAAGCATAATCCTAAGTTTGTATATTAGTCAAGGCAAGATGATCTAAGCTCTTTGATGATCCAAGCCTAAGACATGAATCGATTCTGAAACCAAATCCAAACCACTATAAAATGACAGAGATGATACAAAGGGACCAAGCTCCCTATGCAAGAAAAAGGCCAAGTTTCAAGTGCAAAATTCCTGTTCAAAATATTATCACAGTGCAAGTTCTAAGCTAAAGTTTGAGCATGATACATGTCTAGTCCAAAGTCTAAAGTAAAAGGGGTCTGAAATCTAGAGTTTGATGAATACGAATACTACAAGATGACATCAATTACAAAGATAAGCATAATCCTAAGTTTGTATATTAGTCAAGGCATGATGATCTAAGCTCTTTGATGATCCAAGCCTAAGACATGAATCGATTCTGAAACCAAATCCAAGCCACTATAAAATGACAGAGATGATACACAGGGACCAAGCTCCCTATGCAAGAAAAAGGCCAAATTTCAAGTGCAAAATTCCTGTTCAAAATATTATCACAGTGCAAGTTCTAAGCTAAAGTTTGAGCATGATCCATGTCTAGTCCAAAGTCTAAAGTAAAAGGGGTCTGAAATCTAGAGTTTGATGAATACGAATACTACAAGATGACATCAATTACAAAGATAAGGTAATCCATGAAACCTCTGTAATCCAAGCCCGAATTCTCCTGTAAGAATCAAGGAAAAGAGAAGGTCTGAATGATCCCTGTGATGTGGTTGCTATCCAAAGGTTGTGGTTACCTTCGTGTACTAGCCCGAGCTATGGTTACCTCTGTGCAATTGATCCAAGTTTTGTGCATGTATCTAAGCTACAAAAGAGTCTGAAGTCTATACTATGCAAGGAACTATAAAGAACCGAACCTAAGGGCTATGTTATGCAAGCTTCCTATGGCATCCGATCTACTACATCAATAGCATTTGAACCCCACTGTAGCATCTTTGTTATGCGAACTCTTGTGCCATCTTATTCTCTGTAGTATGTGAGCTCCTATGGCATCTAGTTACTATGGAAACTTGCGGACCTGAGGCCATGTATCTCTGGAACCGTGCAAAGGTTTTGAAGCACATTCACTGAGACTATTTATCTCTATCACAAGTTCTATGGCATCACATATGCAAATTTTGTGACGAGTCTGAGCTCCCTCATCGAATGCGAAGCTCGAATCCACATTGCCTTACCCCTCTGTGGAATCTGAATTACATGGCATTCAAGGCATCCAAGTTGTGTGGAAGGAAGAGAGTTGAGTTATCTTTTTTTGTGTTTTGTTTCTATAATCTGGTATAGGTCAAACTTATGGAGGGTTGAAGTGTCGACTTGTATGAAGAAGTCAAAAATGAAGTATGAGACAAGAAACCTGATGATGACATCAGGTCCAAGCTTACTATGCCCTTTGTGGAACAAGGATTAAGTTAAAATCCCTGAGAAAAGAAGACCAAAGACATATCTCTGACATATCCAAGAAGAACGAGTATGATCTAAGAAGTTTGATTTGAATCTAAGCCCTAAATGGTATGCATGTAAGTGTAAGTATAGTTAAAGCAAGCCGCTCTGATTGATCTGGAAGCCGACTTGAATGATATTGTTGTAAGTCTTGGTTACGAATTGATATTCAAACCTGTTGCAGAAGGCCTATTGCAAAGAAATTTGTCAAAGAAGTTCGAAGGCTTGTTGCAAATTCCAAATCATGTTGAAATATTTTGCAAGACAATGGCATGTACAATCTCTCCCACTTTGAGTTTCTACAATGATGGGTGGCTCAGTGTTTCAAAGAGACTAACAATCTCCAAATAAAAGGAATTGACCCTATACAAAAATTCAAGTTGTGTTGTCTATAGGAGCAAATCAAGTGCAAGTCCTAGAGTAGCATTCTTTGTAGCAAATTTGACAATCTTGTGCAAATATAGAGAATTTGTGAAGCAGATATACCCCTTCTGGAAGTCAACTTTGAAGCAAGTTCGAGCATCCTTGTAGGTGAGGTCCTTTCTAGCTGACTTATGAAGGTTGCGTTCGAGTTTATAATATCAAAGACCAAGTCAAAAATGACTAAGGACATTCTGATCTGAAGAACTTGCTTATCAGGACAATACCAAATTAATAAAGTCTATTGTACTATGAAGAGGAAAATACTACCATGATAAATAAAGTGTTTCTTGATTTAAAGAGATCAAGGATGAATATTGATCAATGATCTAAAGAATCTAGGGTTTGGAATATTAAACTTCTTGGCCGGATTCTAGGGATATTTTAAACACTAGCAAGGATTTGAGCAAGAAGGCCCTAGGGTTTGTGGACAAAACCTTAGGACTGATAGTGAGAATGATGAAGTTGGGAAAGAATGCAAGGATGAGTTAAACCCTAGATCAAGCTTAAAAGAATTATTAGAGTTTGGAGTCAAAACCCTAGCTAATTACATTGCAACCCTAACAAGACAAAAGGGGTTGGAGATGAAAGCCTAGGGCTTATGAATTGATCCCTTTAGCTTAAAAGAAGAAGAAACCCTAGTTCCTAGAAGATTTGACATCTTGATAATGAGATTGATTTGCAAGTTGGATCCAAGAAGGCTAAAGATTAAGAGGGAGCTAACATGTTCTGAAAAGATAAGTATCTTGTATTTTCTTTTTCTTTTTTTAAATTGTTACTAATGATGTGGACTCCTTGATGAGGATGTGGATGAGGTCAACTCCTTGACGATGACATAAATGTAATTAACTCCTTGACAATGATGTAAATGTGGTTAA
>APFE031750979.1:1926-36403 GCA_000404065.3 Pinus taeda
ATGAAAATTTCTAAGGTGGAAAAGAAGAATAATTCTTCTTGACCATCTTCAGTTCTAAATTATCTTGAAATATTTTAACAAATTCCTGTCTTATTAATGGTTTCTGATAAAGCTTGAGTCTATGTCCATTTACTAATATAGGAGTTCTTGCTTCGTCAATAGTCATGATTGTAACTACACCATTGTCAAAGACATTCTCAACCTCATAAGGTCCAAGCCAATGGGTTTGGAATTTCCCTTGAAATTTTTTGAATTTTGAATCAAAGAGCAATGCCCAATCTCCCAGATGAAACTTCCTTTCTTTAATGTACTTATCATGCCATCTTGACCTCTATTGTTACACTAAGTTGGTCTTCTGGAAGGTCTCTTGTCTGATTCATTGATCTCATTTAATTGTATCATCGTTTTTTCTGGGCTTCTGACAAGTCAACATCTAACTGGACTACTGTCTTATAGGTTTGGATCTAGAACTCTATTGGAAGTAAGACTTGCTTCCCATAAACAAGTTCATAGGGAGTATGTCCTGTAGTATTCCTCCATGTAGTCCTATAAGCCCATAAGGCTTTTGGAAGCTTTTCCACCCAGTCTTTCCTATGTAGATGTACAATCTTTGTAAGGGTAGGATCGATCACCTTATTTGTGGACTCAACTTTTCCATTGGCTTGTGGATGGTATGGAATTGACTTCCGATGTTTTATCTTGTATTGGTCAACAAGCTTCTACACTAGTTTGGATTTGAGTTGTGTCCCTTGATCTGTTAATATTTCTCTTGGAACACCAAAATGAGTAAAAATATCCTCAAAAAGAAATGAACTACAATATTTTCAGTAGCAAAAGGAAGTTCTTTAGCTTCTACCCATTTAGTGACATAATCAGTACATACCAGAATATACTTCTTTTGCTTTGAAGGTGGGTTGATTGGTCCAACAAAATCCAGTGCCCATTTTTCAAATGGTTCGATAAGTACCTGTGGTTGTAGTGGCATCTCATTTGAAAGAGTAGGTTTGCCCATTATCTGACAACTGTCGCATCTCTTAACATATTCCTTGGTGTCCTTGAAAATGGAAGGCCAATAATATCCTAAAAGTAGGATTTTGTAAGCAGTCCTCTTTCACAAAAATGTCCTCCACATGGCTCATCATGACAAGATTTTAGTATCTCTGGTATTTCGTCCTCTTGAACACATCTTCTAATGATGAGTTCTGGTCCCTTCTTATATAATTCCTCATTTATCCATGAGTAGGATGTGCTATTGTGGACTATTCTTCCTTTTTCTCTAGGAGATAAAAGAAATGACATTTTTTTTGTGGCCAAATAGTTAGCAATATCTTCATACCAAGGTGTTTTAGTAGATACTGAAAAGAGACATTGATCAAGAAATTTATCTTCTACGGGTTGATCATTGTTTTCATTTTGTGTTCTAGATAGAATATCGGCAATTGTGTTCTATTTTCCTAGTCTATCTAGAATGGTTATGTTGAATTCTTGTAAAAGTAGGAGCCATCTAGTTATTCTTCCATTAGTGAATTGTTTATTCATTAGGTATCTAATGGCAGAATGGTTTGTGTGGAAAAAGCTTTCATAGCCAGTTATATAATGTCTAAATTTATTAATGGGCATGAATTACAGCTAAGAACTCCTTTTCGGTTACAGTGTAATTGAACTCTGCAAGGGTTAAATTTTTACTAGTATAATAAATGGCATAATGAGTGAGATCTTTCGATCCTAACACGGCTCCTAAGACTGAATCTAAAGCATCTATTGAGATATGAAAATGCAATTTCTAGTTAGGTCCTTTTAAGATGGGTGCTTCAGAAATTCTCTTTTTCAATGTTTCAAAGGCAACTTGACATTCAGAATCCCAACAAAATTCATAGTCTTTGGTGAGTAATTTAAATAGTGTGGATGCAATTTTTGGAAGTTTTCTATAAATCTTCTATAGTATCCAGTAAAACTGAGAAAAATTCTAACATCCTTTTGAAACTTGGCACTGATAACCTGGAAATAACTTCCACCTTAGATGAGTCTAGCTTAATTCCATCTCCGGAGGTATGGTGACCTAAAAAGATTCCCTCATTAAACATCATGAAACATTTTTCATGGCTTAATGAGAGGTTTGTTTCTTGACATATTATTAAGAATTTCTCCAGGTTTTCTAGTGATTCATTGAAAGAATCCCCATAGACTGTGAAATCATCCATGTACACTTCCACACAATCATGGATAAGGTCAGAGAAAATGCGAAGGAATGCCCTTTGGAATGTTACTTGAGCATTACATAACCCAAAGGGAAGTACCCTGTAAGCATAATTTCCCCATGGACAAGTGAATGTGGTTTTATCATAATCTTTAGGGGCCACCTGAATTTGGTAGTATCCACTGAACCCATCCAAGAAGGAAAAATATTTTTTTCCTACTAAATTATCTAAGACCTAGTCTATGACATGCAATGGAAAGTGGTTTTTTAATTTTGCTTTATTCAACTCCCTGTAATCGATGCATACTCTCCATTTTCCATTCTTTTTAGGGATGATTACTAGGGGTGAAACCAACTGGCTGTCAGATATTGGATAGATGAAATTTACATTTAATAATTTCTGCAATTCTTCCTTAACAATTTCTTTTAGATTTGTGTTCATTCTTCGCTGAGGTTATCTAACTGGTCTTGCATTTTGTTCAATGTTGATATGATCTATGCAAGTTTTAGGATCAATCCCTCTCATGTTAGTGTATTCCCATGCAAAAGAAAAAGAATGTTTCCGTAAAATTTCCATCAATTGTTTATTTCGCATCTCTTCCAAATTTTCGTTGACATTTAAGGTTTTTCCTCGAAAGATTTCTATTCAGGAATTCCCAAATTTTTCCATGGACAATAATGATACTTGTTTAGAGGAGATATATTCATTTCCACTATGCTCATAATGTGAGGAAGATTCATTATTTTCTAATAAATTCAAAAGTTTGTCTTCCTCTTTTACTCATTCAGTGACAAAAATAGGTTGTATATATTCTCCATCTTCTATCCATTCTCAGTTTATGTATCTATTTTTGTTCTTGCGGGGGGGTATAATGTAAATTTCTATGTAGAATTCCATCTAAGATAAACATATCACCTGACCTACAGCTCTTAAAAGCATCTGATGTAGCCAACCAAGGCCTTCCTAGAATTAATGGATGTCCTCCTACATTGTTCTTGGGTGTTAAGATAATGAAATCAACATGATATTTCCAAGAATATAAAGATACACAAACATCTTCTAATACACCATCTGGTTTAATAATAGATCTATCTACTAATTGCAATAAGGTTGGTGTGTATTGAAGGTTAGGAAGCTTAAGTGTGTCCATAACTTGTTTTCTCATTATGTTTATGGATGCTCCTAGGTCAATCAGTATGTTTTATATTTCAGTTCCATTGATGTGAATTTCTACAATGGGGCTTCCGGGGTCTAAATATTTTTGAATTGTTGTCTTCCCCATCATAATGTCTGCAATTTTTTCGACTAACTGAATTCTTTTTATATCTTTTCTTCTTCTCTGTGATCGTTGTGTACTTAATTCCTTAATTTTTTTTGCAAAAACTAGTATTTCTTTTGTCTTGAAATAAAGGAATCTTAATACAAACATTTCTCAATTCATCCAACATATTGTAATTAGGCAATATAATTTGTTTCTCTACTCCTTCATTGATTTTCAACATTTCTGGGAAAGGTGGTTTAACTGATATTGAAGGTTGTTCAACCTTTGGTGTGTAGTAAGGGGAGCTTCCTTCTTATCATCAAAATTTGAATTTCCAACTTCTTCTTTTCGTCTGCTTCTCTTCTTATTTCTTTCAAGTTCAGCATCCACAATTTCTACATCTTCAGCGGCTGATGCAACTTCTTCTTCATCATCTTCCTGATATAAATCTTCTAAATCCCTTTCATATTTTTACCTTTTCAATCTTCTTTTATGATGTGTTGCATTTCATCTTCCTCATCATCTTCATCATATTAAGCATCCACCATCTGCTTTATATGCACCATTAAACTACATCGATGAGATGTTTCATGTCCCTCCTCATCTTCCTCATACTCACCAATTAGAGCACGTTTCTTGGCTTTCCTTGAGATTTTACGTTGTGATTATTTCTCACAATCATCATCCTCATCATGTTCACCATCCAGTATGTGTTTCTTAGGTATCCTTGTGCTTTTGTGAACAAGTTGGCCAACTACAAAATTATTAGTCATTTCTGCCTGCTTTCCAAAAGTAATTTCCTTTGCATGATGTGTATCCATCTTTGCAATAGATGCATTGGTATAAAACTAAAGTTCCTTCTTAAGTGATTCTTGCATTTCCACCCTTACAGGGAAGTCATCTTCATCATCCCAACTTTCCTGCACATTGGATATGGAGTCAACCGATGTCCTTGAGTGCAGTAATACGACATACCTAATATGCAATCTTCCATATAACCATTCACAGATTCTGACCACCATGTATTTAGAAAAATTTAAAATGTAAACCACTACCTTCATTAACTTTAATGGTATGAACATATTCTTCCATGGGTGTCAATACCTTAAGATTACAAAAATATGCCCAATCAGGTAACTCAGCCCCATTACAGGACTAAACATGGAAAATACTTGCATGCACATGTTAAATAAAAAGGAAAAAATATTGATGGCAACACAATGGGATATACAGGAACTACATAACAAAATGGTAAAGTAAATATGTTGCCTTCAACTGATGAAAATATAACCAGAAAAAATCCATCTTAAACTTATATCTATTAAGGAGAGGGTCAAATTTCTTGATCTGTACATTTCTTTTATCATTTAATCTGAAGAACTTAATTCATGACACGGAATTAAATGATTAAAAAAGCTACAATTAATGAAATGTAATCCCCTCAGTGCTTGATAAATTTGGGTTTAAGATCAGTCTACACTGATTTAATATTTTTTTGGATGGTGTCACATATCTATGTACTTGAAAACATCTATGTCATACTGGGCTGCAAAGCACCTCACTACTCTCACTACACAAAGGAAAATACTAGTATATGATACTTCAGAGCTTTGTAGATGTATGAAAGATTGTTAAGGTAAATTCACCAGCAGAGTTAATGTTAGTAGGGATTTTTATATTACCAAGGCACCTATGCATGTACGAATGACATAAAAGAGAAATTAACGTGAATTGACCATAGTTTTGTTCAATGGGTTGAAAAAATGTCATAAATACTAGGTGATTTGGTGGTAGTCGAGATGGTACTAAACAATAAAAGAATAATTAAAAGATGATATAAATTTGTTTGTACATCAGATGCCCAACTTATACCTCAAGAATAAGTCTCTGACACTGTCTCCCACCTTCAGCTGGTTGCAGAGGCTTCCCATATGCATATGAGGCTTCCAAACACTTTTGTTTGGTTCCTCCTGGATTTCCAGTGGAATTTCCATGAATATAATAAGTAACTCCACCTACCTTAAGCTTCACCTTTGTCAACTGACCCTCTTGAGAAGGTGGATCATCTTTTCCTAGCATTGATTTATCTAAAGAATTCATATCAGAATCCCTGTTATGAGAGGTTCTTCCATCAACTGGTGTTTTAACTTATCGCCCATTCTGACCTTCGCTAGATGATTTTGATTGTCCGTCATGACGACTATCCATAGTCCACCCTTCTTGCCTCCTACCTCCATCTGTCATTCTACTATGCCCGGAGTCCGTTCCTCCTTTAGTTGGCTCAAATTGTGGGACCCTAAGGATCTTCTCTCTCGCACTTTTTGCCCATTGGAATTAT
This sequence comes from Pinus taeda, assembly GCA_000404065.3. Taxonomy (NCBI): domain Eukaryota; kingdom Viridiplantae; phylum Streptophyta; class Pinopsida; order Pinales; family Pinaceae; genus Pinus; species Pinus taeda. Next base: position 7,724 of record APFE031750979.1, read on the forward strand.
GCTAGTCCCTCTAAGACCCACCTGCACCCAATTCCACCAACCAGACTTTTGTGAACATGACTAGGGCCTTGGACGACTTCGTTGCTTATCACATTGCCCTGCACATCTGGATCCCTATTCCTATCTCGGTCCCTTTCATGATCACGATCCAATCTGTCATGACTACAATTCCTCTCATAAGAATCCTTCTTGTCCATCCCAACATCACGAAACCACTTCAAGTGATCTAAATCATTGCAGTGTCGCTTCCACTTGAATGTTTCACCAAATATGCCCCTTTTCTTCTTGGCCTTCTCCCTAGTCAAATACTCCTTGGAATCCCTCTCATAATGAAACCCATCATGTGACTTTTCTCCCTAAAATAATTCTTAAGCCTCTTACTCCGGTCATACTCCTGAGGCTTGAAACCCCCTCTATCATACTTCCTTTCATCATTCCTATTATTATTTGGGCTCCTGCCATAATGCTTGCCGTTATGGTTTGTCAGAATATCACCTCACGTGTCCTCTAATAATGGCAAACATTATTATTGTGATTCTTATCAATCTACCCCTGTTTTATAGCCCTTGCTGGACATGGATGATGACGTTAAGGACGATGGTAGTTTGGAGTCGCACAAGAAAATAAAAGCTTCATTCTGGATACAGGTTTGTATTCTTATTTTCCCACTCATGAAGCATTGCATTCTCAAGATTAACATAATCTTAAATTTTAATTTTAAGAATATTCTAGGATTTATTATGAAAAGCCATATAAATAAATATAGAGTGCCATTCATCCCCTTCGCGACATGAACCACCACATTCGAAGATAAACTGAAATTAAAATTTAAATTTAAAGAAATTCTAAGATTTTATTTTTAAAAACATAAATAATTTATTAAAATACAATTTAATGGATTCAATAAGATTACCTGTAACAATCATGGTCTAAGTGAGTAGCCATTTGTCCTTCACAAGCAATGAACCACTCCATAAGATTAGCAAATCTTAAGTTTAAAAAAAATAAATTAAATTATTAAAATATATTTCAATTGTATTCATTTTATTATTATTCCATATTATGGTATGACTAATCATATAAATTAAATGGTTGATAAATGTAGATAATCATTAATTTATTTATGGACAATTTATATTATTAAATATTATCTAAATTAAATGGTTGATAAATGTAGATAATCAATAAAAATATTTATGGAAATTTATATTATTATTATTATTATTACGTAATTTGGTGTATGAGACTGCGTTGTTTGTGGGACAAGGGAAGGGACACCAAACTGGTTTATGAGACTCCATTGTTTATGGGACAAGGAACCCACACCAAATTGGTGTATGAAAGCACATTGTTTGTGGGACATGGGACCCATATAAAATTGGTGTATGAGGCCCCCTTGTTTGTGGGAGAAGGGACCCACCTTAGCCCCACTAAGTCTACAAAGTCTACCACCCTCTCATTTTGAACCTAAGACCTTTTAGGAAGAAACACATGCTCTTAATCACTAGGCCCACTGAGGCTATAATTTTGAGAATTCGTCATATCAAGATAAAAAGTGGAAGTTGTTAAAAAAAAAAAGGTTGTTACAATCTTATGCACAATATTTTTTTTTACTACTACCTAAATTTATGCAAAGAAATATGGTGGGATGTAATTCCTCTTAAGTATGTTTAATTACCAAAAAATGAAAACTGTATTAAATATTTACTTTTTAAGCCTACTAAATTTATGCAAAAAAAATGTGAACAATTTAACAAAGTTAAAGTATATGTGGGTGAATTATAACCCAATTAATGTTAGTATTTGGGTAGTTTCCTCCACACCTATTTAGAAAAAGAAAATTGAAAGGAAGAAAATTTAATTTAATTTTAAAATTAATTTACACAAAGACATGCCTCTTAGTCACTCTAATATCACTATAAAAAGGCACTTAACTTCTCATTTATTCACTCACTCATCACTCACATTTTCTCCTCTCGCTTAGGTGGGTAGTAATCTCAAAAAGAGGCCCAAGTTACTAAGGAGTGGAATTTCTCAAACACTCAGCCCAAGTTACTGAGTGGAATTTTTTAAACACTCATTGGAGCGTAATTACTTAATGATATTTTAGAGAGTGTTAAACTAATTTCATATCTAATTGGACAAAAAATTAGCACTATAAAATTAACATGGTATAAGAGATTTGGTGAAGGAATGCCATTAATACTATCCCTTGAAGAAACCTATTATGAAATTTGATTTGTAACCAAATCCTTGACCACATTGCTCTCTCTATCAAGCCTAAAGATAGGCTAGAAGGGGCAACAAATTTTAGGGCTTGTAGGAACTCAACAAATCTCATTATTGAAGAGGATGATGTCATGGAATATTTAGGATGCCATATTATTGAGCCTGAGGATGATGAGGGAAAGGCCAAGCACAAGAAGACTTAAAATAAGTCCAACATGATTCCTATTGAATTCATCAAAGGCAATTTGATTCCATTTTCTACTTAGCTGAAGACCTCAAAGAAAATATATGATGCCCTAGTAGGCCTATATACAATCAACAAAATTTGAGAGAAGATGAAGTTGAGCAATAAACTTCGTGATATTTATATATTTAGATGAGATAATGCGACTTCCTAATTCATGAGGATCTCTTAGTTTAGAGATCAACTCAAGGCCATTGGAGAAAATATTGATGAATTAAAATTTGTGACTATAACCATTAATGGGTTTCTAGATTCATGGGATTCATTTGTTCAAACATTTGTTTGAAAACAAAATCCAAAAGTTTGATCACCTATAGGCTTCTTCTACCCAATAGGGGTATAGGCTATTATCAAAGGGGAAGATTGAGAGACCTCAAGATACCAATTCCCAACCATTAGCAACTCATATAAAGAACGGTAAATGAAGAAATTCTTTTGAAATTTTTCATAAAAGGAATACATGTATAAGACTTACTCCTATTTAGAGTTAGAAGAAGAGGGATATGTCAAAGATTCAATGTTTCCGTTGTCAAAATCTTAGGTCACTATAAAAACTAGTGTCCTAAAGGGAAGAATGATAGGAAGAGAAAGGGAAATCAACATGCTTCATTAACATACAATGATGATGATAACTGTCCACATGACAAAAGATCCATTGATCAAAGTACAAATTCTATACATTAGTTCTTCCCTTTTTCCCTTATAGGCGTTGTTGTAGATCACGGTATCATTTGGTTAGTGGATAGTGGTGCCTCAAGACATATGATAAGTGACCATGACATCCTCACATAATTGTTAGAGAGGAAATCACCTTTCGAGTTAGATTCAAGAGAAAATATTCATATATATGGTGTGTTGTATGTATGAGGATTGAAAAGGAACATGCTCTCTACTTCATCCTTGGAAGAAAAAGGGTATAGAGTTGCATTTATTAATGGGAGATTCCTTTTATGGAATAAGCGCTCAAGAATATATTTTTTGAAGGTGATCGGTCTTCGAGAGGGATGCATGTAGAAAATCTTGCAACAATCAACCTAAGCATTAGTACAGGATAACACTAGTCTATATTAGTTATGTCATCAAATATTTTCTCACATACACTAGAAATATATTCTAGCATTGAGGAATATGGTTACAAGTCTTCAAGAGCTCCAAGTAAAGCGTGAAGTAGTTTTCAAGGGTTGCGCACATGGGAAGAAGGTCAAGGGATATTTTCGAAGCATTGATAGTAGTTGCATGGGATTCCTAGATCTAAGACTTTTAAATGTACGTGCACCCATAGCAATATATTTTTTGGGTGGTTTCTTGTACTATGTGACATTAATTGATGATTTCTACTCAAAAAAATGGATCTACATCATAAATAACAAGGATGACGGCTTTAGCAGGTTTTAAGAGTTCAAGGATTAGGTAGAGAAGTTGATCGGGAAGAAGATCAAGGTTATGATGTAAGATAATGGAGGAGAGTATAATTACATGACCTTATTTCCTTCTGAAAGGAAACGGGGATTAAGATGGAGTTTATAGTTCCTTACAACCCTTAGTAGGGGATTAAGAGGGAGCTAATAGTTCCTTACAACACTCAGTAGAATGAGTTTGTTGAAAGGAAGAACAAGTTCATTGTGGAGGGTACTAAGGAAATGATTCATGATCAAGATTTACCCAAGTTATTATGGTGAGAGGCATAAAAAATGACAATTTATGTTGAGAATAGAAGTCCTCAAAAGGTCTTGGTGAATAAGACTTTGGAAAAGGATTTCATAGGTTAGAAACCAAAGGTTTGAGAAAATTCCAAACTAGAATCCTATTGCAGCAACTCGAAATTCTTCTACTAATAGTTAATTTTTTTTTCAATGTTCTTTTCTGCATCAAATACTGAATAAATAAAGTGTAATTTACACACATAAAAATGAAGGAAGAACAAATGATGGAAGAAATGCTCGCACAAAAACATAAAAAATAACATAGTTATTTTTGGACAAAAGTCCTCGGAAAAAACCTAACATGGGAAAACCAATGCAACAATTGAGAGTATTAATATTAAGCAAGAGCGAAAAATATGAGTACAATTTGGATGAAATCCACAGCAATAAAATCTCGGAAAAATACTAAAGGGAATTTTCCTTCTCCCATAGGAAATATGTGGCATGAATTGCCTTCAGACAAGTCATCTTCCAAACCCTAGCATGAGCCTCTCCAACACTTCCTCTACCCTATGTGTCACAAGTCTGGCTCGAAAATTCCACTCACGAATTTTCTCTACCTCAAGTTGTTGACTAGATCGTCTCTTCAGCCTTCTTGAGCCTATGCCTAGCCTCTTGTTAAATCATGAATCACACAAGCCTACAATCTCAGAAGTTTTAGAGTTATTAAAAAAGAAAATCTAGAGAATAAGATTATAACATGGATAGTTATTGAAAAGGTAAATCTAGATAATAAAATTATAACATGGATATTTCACCATCCTCACTGGCCCCTTTTATTAGCAAGTCATGTGTAGGGTTTATCTTTTGGTTTTGTGAGTTGAAGATTGCTAAGGCATTAGATTTCTTAGCACACATTTCAAAATCAAATGAAAATTCTTTACTCTACAAGTAAGCCTCCAATACAAAGGGAAGTTCAAAATAATCATCAGGCAAGTTATTAATATTTTACAAATTTCAACAAATATTATGAGTTTTCGCTTGATACAATTTAATAAATAATGTTATGAGTTTTTTTAGATTTATATGAATTTTTTTTATGTTAATTTGTTTATGATATGAGCAGCTCATATAAACTAAATAGTTAATAGTTGTTTATAATTAATAAAATAATTATGGGTTATTTGGAATATTAAATTAGTTGTACAAATTAAATGATTTATAATATGAAGAATTTGTAACATGAGTGGGAGAGTGGAGGTCAAGTAAAGTAGAAAATTCCACTCCACTCTAGAGGCGCAATCCTAAAAAAGTGTTGGGAAATCCTAAATTCTGACTCTTAAATCATGTGTATTACAAAAAAGAATTTTCATACTATTAAATATACATCATTCATAATTTTTAATTTTTTAAAGATTGAATTTTATATCAGGCTTATTCCTAAATAAAACACATCTACCAAGTCAATGTGGGTGCCATTAAGATTATACATGATAAGATGTGACAAGGACTACCATGACCTCTATTCACCCAATATACACAATCAATGTGCTTCTACACTATATCCAAATGAAATACATGACTCAGTAATAATTTGTTTATCTCTTGAACAACAAGAGATTAATACACCAAAGATAACAAAAATAAAACAACACAAATAATATTTTATTAAATCATATTTATATTTGAAATATACAAAATTCTATAAATGATAAGAAGAGCAATTTGAAGATAATAACTCATATGCCATGGTAACTCATTCTTACATTAAAAAACTACTCTAACCACATACATCCTAAAACATAATAATTTAGAATATTTATAAAAAAGAGATAGATACCAGCATATTATTATCAAAGAAGGGGGAAATTTTGATTTAGCATCTTATAAAATTATCAAACAAAGGATTTTAAAATTTGATTTGACATTTTATAATTTTCTTTTAGAGTTATTGAAAATGTAAATCTACACGAATATTTCACCAATCTAAGAGAAACCTTTTATTGCCCAGTCCTGTGTAGGTTCCATGTTTGATTTTGTAAATTGAGGATTGTGAAGGAATTAGATTTCTTAAAGCCGATTTCCGCATCTTGTAAGTTATTTTTATTTTACAAATCTTAAAAAATGTTGTGAGTTTTGGATTCATACGATTTAATGAAAATGTTAGATTTTGGACTTATATGATTACTTTTTATCTAAAATTTCTTTTCATCACATAGGAGCTTAATAGGGATTATAAGTGGTTCACCATCTAAATCATTTATTGTGGTTCATCATATGTGTTTTGATCATGAACCACATTAATAAGCTATGATGTGATTTCTCCTTTGAAGAGATTTTGGATTAATTATGAATCACAATAGCCTATATTCTAATATTACTCTTCTATGCTATTTTGATTATGATATGAATAGCCCATATAAATTAAATATTTCTTAAGTGTCTATAATTATTAAAATATGGGTTATTTGTAATATTCTATATAACTACGGTAAAAATTAAATGGTTGATAAGTGTAAATAATCATTAAAGTAATTATCAACCATTTGTAATATTAAGAACCTAAAACTGAAAACTTGGCTAAAGAAGTGCAAGTCAAGAAACTAAAAAAGTGTTTTGGAAACTTTTAATTTCAACTATTAAATAATGTATATTAAGAAAAATATTTTCATACTATTAAAATGCATCATCTATAATTTTTTTATTTTTTAAAGATTGACATTTCTCACACACTTATAAATAAATCACATGTACCATATCAAGCCCCTACCACTAAAACCATAGGTGACACCAACCACTATTATCTCTATTCACCCAATTTACATAGACAATGTTCTTCTACATTATATACAAATGAAATACATGATTAAGCAATAGTTTGTTTGTTTATGAACAATAAGAGGTTGGTAGAGAGAAAATAGCAAAAATAAAACAATCAAATTAATATTTTATTATATTTACTTATAAGAAGAAGTAGATAGTTTAAATATATATGCAAAAATACATAGGGATATTTTATTAAATCCAATTACAGCAGTTAATTTAATAAAAAATAACCTAGAATAATTTTAAAATAATAACTCTTATGCCATTATAACTCTAGACTAACTATTATTCCTCTAGACTAACTATTATTCATTTTAGTTTACATGTTAATGTTATTCCCTTTAATTTCACATGTTATCAATTTTAGAATTATTAAAAAGATAATCTGGGACTTTGTAAGTTATAGGATGGAAAAACATGGATTATCTAACGCACATTATTTTACAAATTTCAACAAATATTATGAGCTTTGCATGGGAATACACTTACCAACCATTTAATTTTTAGAGTAGTAGCTGCTGGTACTGGATGGAACAGTATTGAAACAGTGCCGTACCAAATTGAAGCTGCAGTGCCCAACCAAATTGAAGCTGACCGCCTACTACATTGCCGCAAACATTCCAGCTGGAGTTGCAGAGGGTAACAACGCAGAGTTGGCAATAGTCGTTAGACAGTATGTTATTGCAGTGTGCACAACCGTAGGCAGCGGGTGAGTTCCCCACGCCTGCATACGACGTCATGTAGTCGTAGCCGCCGCTCGACATCTTGTCGTAGGTGTGTTGTCCGAGAGCTTGCAAGAGATTTCCAAGAGTATCGAAGTAGGGACTTTCGCTTGGGATTTTCTGGTCGCTACATTGGCTACCCGTGATGGTTGGATTATCCGCCCCCACCACTACGAGTAGTGACATTAGAGCAGTAACAGCAGAGCCAAATGAACTCATGATCGTCATGGCTGCCTCAATTCAAAGAAATAATATCACCACTAATAATGGCAAATGGCGAAAGAAATGATGGCGAATGGCAAATATCAGCTCACCTCTAATAACGATCTGCTCCCCTTTTATAGCCCTCGCTGGACGTTAAGGACGATGGTAATTTGGAGCCATGCTTTGTGAGTCATACAACCAAACAAAAGCTTCATGAAGCACTGCATTCTGAAAATACAGGTTGGTATTCTTTTTTTCCAACGCATGAAGCACTGCATTCTCAAGATTGCTTCATTCTGAAGATACAGGTTGGTATTTTTTTTTCAACACATGAAGCACTGCATTCTCAAGATTGCTTCATTCTGAAGATACAGGTTGGTATTCTTTTTTTCCAACGCATAAAGCACTGTATTCTCAAGATTAACAGAATCTTAAATTTTGATTTTAAGAATATTCTACGATTTTATTATGAAAATATAAATGATTTATTAAAATATATTTTAATGGTATTCATAAAGATTACTGCTTTACACATTATATCTAACTGAGTAGCCATATATTCCTTTACAAGCAGAATCAGTCAAAAATTAGCGGATCTTAAATTACAATAATATATGTATTAAAATATATTTAATTGTATTTTATTTAAAATTTATTATTTTATTTATGGTATGAATAATCAATGTTAATTAAATAGTTGATAAAATATAGATATATTAAATAATTTATGGGCACTTTATATTATTATTATTATTTAATTTGGTGTGTGATATTTTATTGTTTGTGGAAGCAAGGTAACCCACGTCAAAAACTGGTGTCATAAAAAGCCCCATTGTTTATGGGACACAGGGACCCACTCCAAAAAAGAATTAGCTGATCTTAAATTTATATTATAGTTATATATATATATATATATATTATATTAAAAAAATATATTATTTATTATTATTTTATATTATGGTATGAATAATCATGTAAATTAAATAGTTGATAAATGTAGATAATAATTAAAATATTTATGGGCACTTTATATTATTATTATTATCTAATTTGGTGTAAGATATTTTATTGTTTGTGGAACAAGGAACCCACATCAAATTGGTGTATGAAAGGCCATTGTTTGTGGGACAAGGAACCCACACAAAATTGGCATATGAGGGCCCCTTGTTTGTGGGACAAGGGACCCACCTCCGACAATTTCACTACTAAGTCTACAAAGTCTACCCCCCTCTTATTTTGAACCTATGACCTTTTAGGAGGAAACACATGCTCTTAACCACTAGGCCCACTTAAGCTATAATTTTGAATATTTGTAATATCAAGATAAAAAGTGGAAGTTGTTAAATCTTTTTTGGTTGTTACAATCTTATTTACAACATATTTTATTTTACTCCTACCTAGATTTATGCAAAAAAAAATGTGAACAATTTAACGAAGTTACACTATATGTGGGTGTATTATAACCCAAGTAATCTTGATATTTGGGTAGTTGCCTCCAAAACTATTCAGAAAAAGAAATTTAAAAGGAAGAAAATTTAATAAAATTTTAAATTTAATTTATAGAAAGACACGCCTCTTGGCCAATCTTATATTACTATAAAAAGACCCTTAACTTCTCATTTATTCACTCACTCATCACTCACATTTTCTCCTCTCTCTTAGGTGGGTAGCAATCTCAAAAAGAGGCCCAAGTTACTAAGGAGTGGAATTTCTCAAGCACTCAGCGCAAGTTATTAAGGAGTGGAAATCGTGAAACACTCAATGTTTGACTAGTTCAGTTTTTGGAGCATAATTACTTAGTGATGTTCTCAAGAGTGTTAAAATAATATCATATATATTTGGAAGCCAGTATGAGTTGGAGAAAATTATCACTATAAAATTAACATGGTATAAGAGATTTGGTGAAGTAAGGCCATTAAGATTATCCCTTGAAGAAACCTATTCTCCAATTTGATTTGTAACCAAATCCTTGACAACATTGCTCCCTCTATCAAGCCTAAAGATATGCTAGAAAGTGCAACAAATTTTAGGGCTTGTAGGAACTAAATGGATCTCATTCTTGAAGATAATGATGTCATGGAATATTTGGGAGGAAATATTATTGAACCTAAGGATGATGAGGGAAAGGCCAAGCACAAGAAGATGTAAAATAAGTCTAAGAGGATTCATATTGAATCCATGAAAGACAATTTGATTCCATTTGTTGCTCAGCTAAAGACTTCAAAGAAAATATATGACTCCCTAGTAGGGCTATATACAATCAACAAAATTTGTCATAAGATGACGTTAACAAATCAACTTCATAATATTTAGGTATTTAGATGAGATAATGTGGCTTCCTAATTCATGAGGATCTCTAAGTTGAGAAATCAACTCAAGGCCATTGGAGAAAATATTGATGAATTAATACTTGTGACTATGACCCTTAATGGGTTTCTCGATTCATGGGATACATTTGTATCAAACATTTATGAGAAAACAAAAATCCGAAAGTTTGATTAGCTATAGGCTTCTTGTACCCAAGAGGAGTATAGGCTATTATCCAAGGGGAAGATTGAAAGACCTCAAGATGCCAAGTCCCAACCATTCACAACTCGTACAAAGAATCATAAAGGAAGACAAAAATTTGAAAATTTTCATAGAAGGAATACATGTAGAAGACTTGCTCCCACTTAGAGTTAGGAGAAAATGGACATGTCAAAAATTAAATGTTTCAGCTATCAAATTCTTAGGTCACTCTAAAAACTAGTGTCAAGTGTCGGCATTATGATGTATATGTTATGATGTATGTGTTGTACTTGATGGAAACCGACTTATAGCAGAACAACTCACTTGTATATGGTAACTAGATGAACTACAGAAGAGATATCAGATGTGACAGAATGCATGACAGTAGTGTTTACAGATTTGATGAAATGCAGGGCAGCTTCAAGGAATTAGTTCAGAAAGTAACTCATTCATATGACAGATCACATTACTACAAGTTAACAGCACAGAGTTACAGATGAGACTCACAAAATGAAGAAAGAGAGGTATACGCAGGTTCACCATTGACCAAACCGCGTATACACGCAAGTTAACAAAACAAAAGGAGTGTATAACGTACACATAAACTTTGACAAAAAGGAAAGCACATATACCTCGGAAAACTAAGTTTTGGTCTGAATTATTTCGTCGATGGTATTTTGATCCATGGTATTGGTCCATGGTATTTGATCCAAGGTATTGACCCTAGGTATTTGATCCAAGGTATTTGTCCTAAGTGGTTTTGGTCCATGGTATTGAAAAAGGCCTAAAACTATAAAAGGAGGAGAAGATCATTAGGCCAAGTCACTCAAGCATTGAATATCTAATGAAGAGTGAGATCTAGTATGCAGGTTATTAGGTTATGGTGCGTTGTTGGGTCTAAACAAAGGATGAACCTTAGCGCTTGATGAAGGATAAGATATAATGATATATCAGGATCTTAAGGCTTGAAGTGAATTATCTTTATGTGGTTTGATCATTTATCTGAATAACTAACACATGTTGTAAGTCTATAAATATGACGATCTGGGTATGATTGAAGTCTGGAATTGTTGTAATATTTAAATCATCATTTACAGATCTGTACGCAAGTTCACTTTAGAAAAGACATGTATACATGTTGGTTCTGCATATCAAAACAGCGTATACATCATTTCCAGATCTGTACATAGGTTCGCCTTGAGGAAAGCGTGCATGCATGCAGGTTCGACAGATGGAAGTAGCGTATACCTTATAAAATATGTTTTAGTTGCTTCTGTTTGTTGTTGCAGTGTTCTGGGTTCTGGCTTGGATTCTTGTTACTGTGTTCTGGTGACAACATTTTGAATGATCAGATTGATGGAGTGATTGATTGATTCAGTTGTGGTTGGTTCAGAAGGAAATTGGTTGATGATGATATATTTGATTGAATGATGTTGTTGATGGATCCAGTATAAAAATTTATGAAATGTGGTCCCTGGAATAAAAGAAAAGGTTGTAGCCTTCTATAGGCCAGCACCTACATACTAGTAAATATACCAGCTAGTACAAGAGCTAGGGGGTTGTAGCTCCCTTCCAGCAGAAGCTGGAGAACGAGATAAGGTTGTAGCCTTCTGCAGTAGAAGCCTGCATACTAGTATAAGACTACACCAATACAAAAATTGTAAACATAATATTCTTATTATTAAAAGAAGACAGACGATTGCAGCAGGTGGTTTTCACCCACATTGGGTTTCCACCTTATATCTTAGTGTTCTTGCATGTTTCTTACATGTGATGATCTGTTATGTTTTTACTGCACCTGGTTACTATTTATATGGTTAATGAAGTTATGATGCACTAATTAAAGATCCATAGATGATGAATTAACTGAATCATAAGTTTTCTGGATATACACTAGTTGCATTAAACACAGTTACGTGTACACGTGAGTTCCCCTAACTAAAGTAGCACATATGAATTTGATTATGGAAATGAAAAATTGTTGAATTGCTAATACTGATTCACCCCCCGTCTTAGTATTATTTCCAACAATTGGTATCAGAGTAGGTCCTTCAGAAGAAGCTTGATCGCTTGAAGGAAGATCCATCATCATGAGCAATCAACAAAGCAAAGGATCCATTAGACTGCCAATCCTTGATGGGAGCAACTTTGTTTATTGGAAGGTAAGAACCACGACCTATCTTCAATCTCTTGGAAAAGATGTCTGGGAAATCATGGAAGGACGATATACATTTCCATCAGCAATTCCTACAGATACAACAGGTAAAAAGCAATATGAAACCAATGCCAAGGCTGTCAATACATTATTGGGAAGTCTATCACAATTAGAGTTTGTCAAAGTTATGCAGCTCAAATCAGCCAAAGAAATATGGGACAAGATCTTTCTAAGCTACGAAGGAGACTCTTAGGTAAAATGTGCTAAACTGCAAACTCTCATAATTCAATATGAAACTCTCAAGATGCACAATGATGAAAGTATAGCTAGTTACTTCTTACGTATAGATGAGATTGTTAGTTGCATGAAGAATCTAGGTGAAGAGATAAAGGAAGTTACCTATGTTGAAAAAGTTTTAAGATCCTTATCTGCTAAATTTGAATCAAAAGTATATGCCATAGAAGAAAATCAGGATCTACAGACTATTACTATGACACAGCTTCACGGAATCTTAATTGCCTTTGAGATGAGAAAAGGAGGTCCATCAGATATGAGAGAAGCCACATTTAAAGCTTCAGCAAAAGGAAAAGAAGTACTCAATGAATCATGACATATTTCAAAAGAAGAAGAGAAAGAAAACTTTGTCAAGAATCTTCAACGGGGTTCCAGAAGATTCAGAGGTAAACTACCTTTTAAATGTTTTGCATGTGGTAGAGTCAATCATTATGCTACCAAATGTCCTCATAAATATGATAAAGGGAAGGAATCTACAAAATGGAATAGAAAAAAAAGTGTAAGTAAAAAGAGCTACTATACTCATGAAGATAACAATGGTTTATCAAATAGTGACGAAGATGAAAATAGTAATAACTATAGACTTCTGATGGCATATGAAGATAATGATTTTTTGGATGCTTTAGATGAATATGACCTTTATGAATAAATCTCTAAACTCAAAATCTGTTTAGAAGAAAAGAATATGATTATAGATACCTTGACATACGAACTTGCTGAAAGAGAAAAACACAATGAAAAGCTAGAATGTGAAATTGTGGGTCTAAGAAAGGATCTTGAGAAAACAAATGCTCTCAATCTTAGATTTTCTAAAGGATAAAAAGCCTCAAAAGAAATTATCAAAGTGCAGCACTCTCTGCTAATAAAGACAGGTCTTGGATATACTGAAGAAACATCTCAATCACAGAAGTCGTCAACCTCCACTAAAAGTTATCTTGATGCAGCAAAGAGCAGTGAACAGTTCGACAATCGTTAGCAAAGGCATAAAGCAGATTACCAGGTGAATCAGGCTCAATTTACTTCAATAATGAACAGAAGCAACAATCAACCTCAGGTAAATCATACTCAATTTGCTTCAAAGAATATCAATAGAAACTACAATCAACAGGTCAATAGAAGGAACTTCAACTACAATCAACAGGTCAGTAGATTCGATAATCATAGGAACTTCTTTAATGGTCAATGTTTCTCATGTCATAATTTTGGGCACAAAGTTGCTCAGTGTGTTGCTTACAAAACTATCATGACTAGAGAAGCACGAAATCAAAGGAATGTGACAAGGATCAAGAAAAGTTCCTATAATAAATTTTCTCTTCTTGAAAATGAAATAGAATGCTCAATCTGTAACAACTTTGGCCATGAAGAATCTAAATGCAGGAGTAAATTTCGGAAAATAGCTCAAAAGGAGAAAACTCCATTAAATCCCAAAATATGGAGAAAGAAAGAACCTTAGCCAGAAAGATTTGGCATAGCCTTGAATGCAGAAGGACAACAAAACCAGTGGTACATCGACAGTGGATGCTCAAAACACATGACAGGTGACAGAGAAAAACTACACTCATATAATGCCTTAGAAAAGGAAAAGAATGTCTCATTTGGAAACGACACTTGTGTTTTCATAAAAGGTAAAGATTTTGTTTTCTTGAAAGAAAAAGTTAAAGCTTATGTGTGTTGAAGGTTTAAAGCATATTCTATTGAGTGTGAGTCAAATGTGTGATCAAGGGAATGAAGTAGTGTTTCGATCAAATGGATGTGTCGTTCGTGAGCTTGATACAAGAGAAATCGTGATGAAAGGGACAAGAACTCCAAATAACCTATACATACTCAAGGAAGGACAACAACAGTGCTATCTAAGCAAAAATGATGAAAATTGGTTATGGCACAGAAGATTGGGACATCTAAGCTTTTCTCAAATAAGAAAAGAGTGCAGATTCTAGGTTGTTCGTGATCTTCCAAATATCGAAATTCCTAAAAATACTATATGCAAATCATGTCAATTCGGTAAGAAAACCAAATCTCAATTCATTGAAAAGGAAGAGCCAGCTAGTAAGCCTCTTGAACTTGTTCATACTAACTTATGTGGTCCATCAACGAAAAAGTCACCTCGAGGAGAAGAATACTTTATACTGTTTATTGATGATTTTTCCAGAATGTGTTGGATAGGTCTTCTAAAACATAAATATGAAGAATTTGAAAAGTTCAAAGCCTTCAAAGCTTTGGTTGAAAATGAATCAGATCGTAAGATCAAATACCTCAGATCTGATCGAGGAGGGGAATTTACCTTGGATGAATTCTTTGACCTTTGTGAACAACATGGAATAAAAAGACAATTCTCCACCGCAAGGACTCCTCAACAAAACGGAGTGCTAGAAAGGATGAATAGAACTGTTCAACAAATGGCTCGTGCTATGCTAGATGAATCTGGAACTCCTGCAACCTTCTGGGGTGAAGCTGCATTCACCGCCGTCACTATTCTCAAACAAGCAAATGTTCGAGTAAACAACACTCAAACTCCACATGAAATTTGGTATGGTAAGAATCCTATTGTAAAATACTTCAAAGTTTTTGGAAGCAAATGTTACATCAAAAGGACTGATGAAAAATTTGGTAAGTTTGAATCCAGAGCAGATGAAGGTATTCTTACACTTCATGCATATACAGATGCATATTGGGAAGGAAGTGTTGATGACAAAAAAAGCACTAGTGGTGGTGCATTCTATATGGGTTCTAGGTTGGTGTCTTGGTTCAGCAAGAAACAATGTTCAATGGCATTATCTACAGCTGAAGCAGAATATGTGGTTGTTGCATCTTGCTGCACACAATTACTTTGGATGATGAAAACCTTGCAATATATTCAAATCACATGTATTCCACCCATCTCCATTCTATGGGATAATACAAGTTCCATAAGTATTTCAAAGAATCCAGTTATGCACTCAAAGACCAAGCACATACCCATCAAATATCATTTCCTACGTGAACAAGTGCTTGAACAAAAGGTCAAATTGGAGTATGTTCCCTCCAAAGAACAGGTTGTTTATATATTCACTAAACCACTTCCCAGAGAGACATTTGAATATCTCAGACAAAAGCTGGGAGTAGTTGCTGCATCATCCTACTATTAAAATCCATTTTTTAAAGAAAGGTTGGTAGATGTGAGTTTCATGAAGTGGAGTCGCGTACATATGCTGGTTTCTGTGGACATGGTTGTGTATATGTTGGTCTAAAGAAAAGTAGTGGGCTAGACTCAGGAGAAAGGGGTCTAATATGGTTCAATAAATTATCTGCTCTGCTTGATGATGTTTTCACTCTGCTGATAACATGTGGAAACACGGTGGTTCTCATAAAGTTGTTGATAACTTGATGTATATCTTATTAATGATGATGCTTTGATTAGATCTGACAGTAAACATGTGGAATAGGTTCATGGGGAAAACATGGTTGATAATAGTTTGGGAACTAATGATGGACATATACAGGTTTCTGGTCTGGATGCAGATTGATGGATGCTGCTAATGGTACAGATCATATGATAGTTGTTGATGACCATCATGATCTTGTTTTAGATAGTTGGTCTCTGTTATATAAGTCATGTACATCTTTTAATGTAAAGGTCATGAAAAGACCAAAATTGTAACCCCACTATGCATGGGATGGATGATGTAATGTTTGTGTTTTTCCAATTGTATATCCCCACTTGGTTGGGTGGATGAGTCAAATTTGGTATATCCCGACTTGGTTGGGAGATGGATGTATGTATGAGTCCTTGGTGATAAGAAGGTCATTCGTGATGTATGTATAGAGTCATGTTCTTCTTTCAGAACATCTTTTTGCAGACTTTGCTTATGCTCAGGGGGAGCATGGACTTGATCATAAGAGCTCAATCATCACACTTCAGCATATTAGAGATTTCAGCATGCACTTAGGGGGAGCATGACCCTTTTCCCTTGATGTAAAAGGGGGAGAGTGACTTGGTGTGGTAGTTGTTGCCATCAAGTCTGAAGGCGGAGATTGTTGGAATTATGATGTATGTTTTATGATGTATGTGTTGTACTTGATGGCAACCCACTTATAGCAGAACAACTCACTTGTATATGGTAACTAGATGAACTATAGAAGAGATATCAGATGTGACAGAATGCATGATAGTAGTGTTTACAGATGTGATGAAATGCAGGGAAGCTTCAAGGAATCAGTTCAGAAAGCAACTCATTCATATGACAGATCACAGTACTGTAGGTTAACAGCACAGAGTTACAAATCAGACTCACAGAATGAAGAAAGAGAGGTATACCCAAGTTCACCATTGACCAAGCTGCATATACACATGGGTTAAAAAAAAAAAAAAAAAAAGCGTATAATGTACACACGCACTTTCACAGAAAGGAAAGAGCGTATACCTTGGAAAACTAAGTTTTGGACCGAAG
The DNA here is from genome assembly GCA_000404065.3 of Pinus taeda. Classification (NCBI taxonomy): domain Eukaryota; kingdom Viridiplantae; phylum Streptophyta; class Pinopsida; order Pinales; family Pinaceae; genus Pinus; species Pinus taeda. The sequence continues at coordinate 24,976 of APFE031750979.1, forward strand.
TATTTGGTCCATGGTATTTTGATCCATGGTATTGGTCCATGGTATTTGATCCTAGGTATTGACCCTAGGTATTTGATCCAAGGTATTTGTCCTAAGCAGTTTTCGTCCATGGTATTGAGAAAGGCATAAAACTATAAAAGGAGGAGAAGATCATTAGGCCAAGTCACTCAAGCATTGAATATCTGATGAAGAGTGAGATCTAGTATGCAAGTTATTTGGTTATGGTGCATTGCTACATCTGAACCAAGGATGAAACTTAGCGGTTGATGAAGGATAAGATCTAATGATATATCATGATCTTAAGGCTTGAAGTGAATTATCTTTATGTGGTTTGATCATTTATCTAAATAACTAACACATGTTGTAAGTATGTAAATATGATGATCTGGGTATGATTGAAGCCTGGAATTGTTGTAGTATTTAAATCATCATTTATAGATATGTACACAAGCTCACTTTAGAAAAGACGCGTATACACGCCGGTTGTGCATATCAAAACAACGTATACATCATTTGCAAATTTGTACATAGGTTCGACCTGAGGAAAGCACGTATGCACGCAAGTCCGACACATGGAAGTAGCGTATACCTTATAAAATATGTTTTAGTTGCTTCTGTTTGATGTTGCAGTGTTCTGGGTTCTAGCTTGGGTTCTGGTTACTGTATTCTGGTGACAACATTCTGAATGATCAGATTGATGGAGTGATTGACTGATTCGGTTATGGTTGGTTCAGAAGGAAATTGGTTGATGTAGATGTATTTGATTGAATGATGTTTTTGATGGATCCAGTCTGAAAATTTATGAAACGTGGTCCCTGGAAGAAAAGAGAAGGTTGTAGCCTTTTGTAGGCTGGAAACTACATACTAGTAAATATATCAGCTAGTACAAGAGCTAAGGGGTTGTAGATCCCTTCCAGTAGAAGCTAGAGAATGAGAGAAGGTTGTAGCCTTCTGCAGGTAGAAGCCTGCGTACTGGTATAAGACTACACCAATACAAAAATTGTAAACAAAATATTCTTATTATTAAAAGAAGATAGAGATAATTGCAGCAGGTGGTTTTCACCCACATTGGGTTTACGCCGTATATCTTGGTGTTCTTGTTTGTTTCTTATGTGTGATGATCTAAACTATTTTGACTGCACCTAGTTACTGTTTATATGGTTAATGAAGTTCCGGTGCACTAATTAAAGATCCACGGATGTTGAATTAATTGAATCATAAGTTTGTTGGATATACGCTAGTTGCATTAAACACAGTTGTGTGTACACGCGAGTTCCCCTAACTGAAGTAGCGTATATTAATCTGATTATGGAAATGAAAAATTTTTGATTTGTTAATATTGATTCACCTCCCCTCTCAGTATTATTTCCAACAATTGGTATTAGAGCAAGTCCTTCAGAAGAAGATTGATCGCTTGAAGGAAGATCCATCATCATGAGTAATCAAGAAAGCGGAGGATCCATCAGACAACCAATATTTGATGGGAGAAAATTTGTTTATTGGAAGGTAAGAACCACAGCCTATGTTCAATCTCTTGGAACAAATGCTTGGGAAATCGTGGAAGGAGGATATACATTTCTATCAGCAATTCCTATAGATACAGCAGGTAAAAAGCAATATGAAACCAATGCCAAGGCTGTCAATACATTATTTGGAAGTCTATCACAATCAGATTTTGTCAAAGTTATGCAGCTCAAATTAGCCAAAGAAATATGGGACAAAATCGTTCTAAGCTACGAAGGAGACTCTAAGGTAAAACGTGCTAAACTGAAAACTCTCAGAATTCAATATGAAACTCTCAAGATGCACAATGGTGAAAGTATATCTAGTTACTTCTTATGTATAGATGAGATTGTTAATTGCATGAAGAATATTGGTGAAGAGATAAGGGAATTTACCTTATCTGAAAGAGTTTTAAGATCCTTATATTCTAAATTTGACTTAAAAGTATCTGCCACAGAAGAAAAGCAGGATTTACATAATATTACTATGACACAGCTTCACAGAAACTTAATTGCCTTTGAGATGAGAAAAGGAGGTCCATCAGATATGAGAGAAGCTGCATTTAAATCTTCAACAAAAGGAAAATAAGTACTCAATGAATCAAGACATATTTCAGAAGAAGAAGAGGAAGCAAACTTTGTCAAGAATCTTCAATGGGGTTCCAGAAGATTCAGAGGTAAACTACCTTGTAAATGTTTTGCATGTGGTAGAGTTGGTCATTATGCTGCCAAATGTCCTCATAAATATGATAAAGGGAAGGAATCTGCAAAATGGAATAGAAAACAAAGTGTAAGTAAAAAGAGCTACTATACTCATGAAGATAGCGATGGTTTATCAAATAGTGATGAAGATGAAAATAGTAATGATTATAGACTTCTGATGGCATATGAATATGATGATTTTTTGGATGCTTTAGATGAAGATGAACTTTATGAAGAAATCTCCAAACTCAAAATATATTTAGAAGAAAAGAATATGATTATAGATACCTTGACATACGAACTTGCTGAAAGAGAAAAACACAATGAAAAGCTAAAATGTGAAATTGTGGGTCTAAGAAAGGATCTTGAGAAAACAAAAGCTCTCAATCTTAGATTTTCTAAAGGATTAGAGACCTTAAATGAAATTATCAAAGTGAAACACTCTCCTTTGATCAAGATAGGTCTTGGATATACTGAAGAAACATCTCAATCACAGAAGCCGTTAACCTTCACTAAAAGCTATCTTGATGCAGAAAAGAGGAGTGAACAGTTCGACAATCATCAACATAGGCGTAAAGCAGATCACCAGGTGAATCAGGCTCAATTTACTTCAAGGATGAACAGAAGCCACAATAAACCTCAGGAAAATCATACTCAATTTGCTTTAAATAATATCAATAGAAACTACAATCAACAGGTCAGTAGATTTGATAATCACAAGAACTTCGTTAATAGTCAATGTTTCTTGTGTCATAATTTTGGGCACAAAGTTGCACAGTGTGTTGCTTACAAAACTATCATGACTAGAGAAGCACGGAATCAAAGGAATGTGACAGGGATCAAGAAAAGTTCCTATAATAACTTTTCTCTTCTTGAAAATGAAATAGAATGCTCAATCTGTAACAACTTTGACCATGAAGAATCTGACTGCAAGAGTAAATTTTGGCAAATAGCTCAAGAGGAGCAAACTCCATTAAATCCCAAAACATGGAGAAAGAAAGAAACACAACGAGAAAGATGTGGTATAGCCTTGTATGCAGAAGGACAATAAAACCAGTGGTACATCAATAGTGGATGCTCAAAACACATGACAGGCGACAGAGAAAAACTACACTCATATAATGCCTTAGAAAAGGAAAAGAGTGTCTCATTTGGAAACGACACTCCTGCTGTCATAAAAGGTAAGGGTTTTGTTTTCTTGAAAGAAAAAGTTAAAGTTGGGAATGTTATGTATGTTGATAGCTTAAAGCATAATCTGTTGAGTGTGAGTCAAATGTGTGATCAAGGGAATGAAGTAATGTTTCGATCAAATGGATGTGTTGTTCATGAGCTTGATACAGGAGAAACTGTGATTAAAGGGACAAGAACTCCAAATAACCTATACATACTCAAGGGAGGACAACAACAATGCTATCTCAGCAAAAATGATGAAAACTGGTTATGGCAGACAAGATTGGGACATCTAAGCTTTTCTCAAACTAGAAAAACGCACAGATTCGAGGTTGTTCGTGATATTACAAATATCAACATCCCTGAAAATACTATATGCAAATCATGTCAATTCAGTAAGCAAGCCAGATCTCAATTCATTAAAAAGGAAGGGTCAACTAGTAAGCCTCTTGAACTTGTTCATACTGACTTATCTGGTCCATCAAGGAAAAAGTCACCTCGAGGAGAAGAATACTTTACACTGTTTATTGATGATTTTTCCAAAATGTGTTGGATAGGTCTTCTAAAGCATAAAGATGAATCATTTGAAAAGTTCAAAGCCTTCATAGCTTTGGTTGAAAATGAATCATATCGTAAAATCAAATGCCTCGGATCTGATTGAGGAGGGGAATTTACCTCAGATGAATTCTTTGACTTTTGTGAACAACATGGAATAAAAAGACAGTTCTCCACCGCAAGGACTCCTCAACAAAATGGAGTGGTAGAAAGGATGATCAGAACTGTTCAACAAATGGCTCATGCTATGCTAGATGAATCTAGAACTCCTACAACATTTTTTGGTGAAGCTGCATTCACCGTCGTCACTATTTTCAACCAAGCAAATGTTCGGGTAAATAGCACTCAAACTCCACATGAACTTTGGTATGGTAAGACTCCTACTATAAAATACTTCAAAGTTTTTGGAATCAAATGTTACATCAAAAGGACTAATGAAAAACTTGGTAAGTTTGAATCCAGAGCAGATGAAGGTATTCTTCTTGGCTACTCTTCCTGAAGTAAAGGATATAAATGTTACAATAAAAGACTTGGGAAAATTATTGAAAGTATTGATGTTGTGGTTGATGAAGCATGCAAAAATCCAAAACAGATAAAAACTGAAGAATATGACAATGAAGAAGATGCTCATTTTCCCACATCAAATCACACTAATTCTAAAGAAGAAACCAATGAAGCACCAGAAGAATAGATAACGATAGAAGAAAAGACTTCATCTAGGTATGTTCAGAAAAATAATCCAGAAGCTCAAATTTTAGGAGAAAAAGGAGCAGATGTGCAGACTAGAATAACCATTGCCAAAGCTTCAAGCTATCTAGCATTACTATCTTCCACTGAACCTCAAAATGTAAATGAAGCATGCAGAGTTGAATGTTGGGTCAAGGCCATGAATGAAGAACTTGAGCAGATTGAAAAGAATAATACTTGGGAATTAGTTCCTGGACCTCATGATAAGAATATCATAGGAACTAAATGGATATTCAAAAACAAGCTAAGCGAAAATGGAGAAGTTATTAGAAACAAGGCTAGACTTGTTTGTAAAGGATATGCTCAACAAGAAGGTATAGATTTTGAAGAAACTTTTGCACCTATTGCTAGACTTCAGGCCATTAGAATGTTTCTTTCTCTTTCTAGTTTTCAAAAATTCAAAGTATACCAAATGGATATAAAATATGCCTTTCTTAATGGAGACTTAGAAGAAGAAATATATATTGAACAACTAGAAGGATTCAATCTTGGAGATGATGCAAAACTTTTATGCAAACTCGGGAAAGTGCTCTATGGTCTAAAACAAGCTCCAAAGGCATGGTATTTCCGTCTTGACAAATATCTCCACTAACAGGGTTTTTCAAAGGGGTCAGTAGATAGCAATCTATATACAAAGATGGACATTGATAAATTACTAATAATTGTTGTGTATGTTGATGATATCTTTTTTTAGCAATGAAGAATCCATGAGTCAGAATTTTGCTTTAGTAATGCAGCAAGAGTTTGAAATGTCCTTGCTTGGTGAGCTTACCTACTTTCTTGGTCAACAATTTTAGCAAAATAAAGATTGTATTTTTCTCTCACAAACCAAATATATCAAACATATCCTGAAAAAGTACGGCATGGAATATTCTAAACCAGTATGTACTCCAATGGTAACAGGATGTAGTCTCAGCTCAAATGACGAATCAGTAGTGGTACATCAACCAACTTACAGATCCATGATTGGCAGACTGCTTTATCTAACAGGTACTTGACCGAACATCATGCATGCAGTGGGAATAGATAGAAGATTCCAAGCAAATCCAAAGGAATCTTACCTTCAGGTAATTAAAAGGATCTTGAAATATCTTCAAGTAACATAGAACTTTGGTTTATGGTATCCTAGAGATACAGATCTTACACTTCATGCATATACAGATGTAGATTGGGCAGGAAGTGTTGATGATAGAAAAAGCACTAGTGGTGGTGCATTCTATATGGGTTCCAGGTTGGTGTCTTGGTTCACCAAGAAACAAATTTCAATTGCATTATCTAAAGCTGAAGCAGAATATGTGGCTACTGCATCTTGCTACACACAATTTCTTTGGATGATGCAAACCTTGCAAGATATTCAGATCACATGTACTCCACCCATCTCCATTCTATGTGATAATACAAGTGCCATCAGTATTACAAAGAATCCAGTTATGCACTCCAAGACCAAGCACATACCCATCAAATATCATTTCCTACGTGAACAAGTGCTTGAAGAAAAGGTCAAATGGGAGTATGTTCCCTCCAAACAATAGGTTGTTGATATATTCACTAAACCACTGCCAAAAGAGACATTTGAATATCTCATACAGAAGCTAGGAGTAGTTGTTGCATCATCCTTCTATTAAAATCCATTTCTTAAAGAAAGGTTGGTATATGTGAGTTTCATGAAGCGGAGTCACGTACATACGCTAGTTTCTGTGGACACAGTTGCATATATGTTGGTCTGAAGAAAAGAAGTGGGCCAGACTCAGGAGAAAGGGGTCTGATATGGTTCAGTAAATTATCTACTCTGCTTGATGATGTTTTCACTATGCTGATAACTTGATGTATATATGATTGAAGATGATGCTTTGATTAGATCTGATAGTAAACAGGTGGAACAGGTTCAGGGGGAGAACATGGTTGATAATAGTTTGGGAACTAATGATGGACATATACAGATTGTTGGTTTGGATGCTGATTGATGGATGCTGCTAATGGTACAAATCATATGATAGTTGTTGATGACCATCATGATCTTGTTTTAGATAGTTGGTCTCTGTTATATAAGTCATGTGCATCTTTTAATGTAAAGTTCATGAAAAGACCAAATTTGTAACCCCACTATGCATGGGATGGATGATTTAATGTTTGTGTTTTTCCAATTGTATATCCCCACTTGGTTGGGTGGATGAGTCAAATTTGTATATCCCCACTTGGTTGGGAGATGGATGTATGTATGAGTCTTTGGTGATAGGAAGGTCATTTGTGATGTATTTATAGATTCATGTTCTTCTTTTAGAACATCTTTTTGCAGACCTTGCTTATGCTGACGACGAGCATGGACTTGATCATGAGAGCTCAATCAGAACACTTCAGCATATCAAAGATTTCAGCATGCACTCAGGGGGAGCATGACTCTTTTCCCTTGATGTCAAAGGGGGATAGTGACTTGGTGTGGTTGTTATTTTCATCAAGTCCAAAGGGGTAGATTGTTTGCATTATGATGTATGTGTTGTACTTGATGGAAACCCACTTATAGCAAAACAACTCACTTGTATATGGTAACTAGATGAACTACAGAAGAGATATTAGATGTGACAAAATGCATGACAGTAGTGTTTACAGATGTGATGAAATGTAGGGCAGCTTCAAGGAATCCGTTCAGAAAGCAACTCATTCAGATGACAGATAATAGTACTATAGGTTAACAGCACAGAGTTACAGATCAAACTCATAGAATGAAGAAAGAGAGGTATACGCAGGTTCACCATTGACCAAGCCATGTATACACACGAGTTAACAGAACAAAAGGAGCGTATAACGCACACATGCACTTTCACAAAAAGGAAAGTGTGTATACCTTGGAAAACTAAGTGTTGGTCCGAAGTATTTGGTCCATGTTATTTTGATCCATGGTATTGGTCCATGGTATTTAATCCAAGGTATTGACCCTAGGTATTTGATCCTAGTTGTTTGTCCTAAGCGGTTTTGGTCCATGGTATTGAGAAAGGCCTAAAACTATAAAAGGAGGAGAAGATCATTAGGCCAAGTCACTCAAGCATTGAATATCTGATGAAAAGTGAGATCTAGTATGTAGGTTATTGGGTTATGGTGCATTGTTGGATCTAAACCAAGGATGAACCTTAGCGCGTGATGAAGGATAAGGTCTAATCATATATCAGGATCTTAAGGCTAGAAGTGAATTATCTTTATGTGCTTTGATCATTCATCTGAAAAACTAACACATGTTGTAAATCTGTAAATATGATGATCTGGGTATGATTGAAGTCTGAAATTGATGTAATATTTAAATCATCATTTACAGATATGTACACAGGTTCACTTTAGAAAAGACGTGTATACCTGCCAATTCTACATATCAAAACAGCGTATACATCATTTGTAGATCTGTACCCAGGTTCGCCTTGAGGAAAGCACGTATGCACATAGGTTCAACACACGGAAGTAGCATATACCTTATAAAATATGTTTTAGTTGCTTTTGTTTGTTGTTGTAGTGTTTTGGGTTCTAGCTTGGGTTCTAGTTACTCTATTTTGGTGACAAAGTTCTGAATGATCAGATTGATGGAGTGATTGATTGATTCGGTTGTGGTTGGTTCAAAAGGAAATTGGTTGATGCAAATATATTTGATTGAATGATGTTGTTGATGGATCTAGTCTGAAAATTTATGAAACATGGTCTCTGGAAGAAAAGAGAGGGTTGTAGCCTTTTGTAGGTTAGCACCTATGTAATAGTAAATATATCAACTAGTACAAGAGCTAGGGGGTTGTAGCTCCCTTCCAGCAGAAGCTGGAGAACGAGAGAAGGTTATAGCCTTTTGCAGGTAGAAGCCTACGTACTGGTATAATATTGCACCAATACAAAAATTGTAAACAGAATATTCTTATTATTAAAAGAAGATAAAGACGATTGTAGCAAATGGTTTTCACCCACATTGGGTTTCCACCTTATATCTTGGTGTTCTTGTGTGCTTCTTATGAGTGATGATCTATTCTATTTTTACTGCACTTGGTTACTATTTATATGGTTAATGAAGTTCTGATGAACTTATTAAAGATCCACAGATGATGAATTAACTGAATCATAAGTTTGTTGGATATACACTAGTTGCATTAAACACAGTTGCATGTACACGTGAGTTCCCCTAATTGAAGTAGGGTATATGAATCTGATTATGGAAATGAAAAATTGTTGATTTGCTAATATTGATACACCCCGCCCCCCTCCCCCCAGTATTATTTCCAACAATTGGTATCAGAGCAGGTCCTTCAGAAGAAGCTTGATCACTTGAAGGAAGATCCATCATCATGAGTAATCAAGAAAGTGGAGGACCCATCAGATCACCAATCTTTGATGGGAGCAACTTTGTTTATTGGAAGGTAAGAACCATGACCTATCTTCAGTCTCTTGGAACATATGTCTGGGAAATCGTGGAAGGAGGATATAAATTTCCATCAACAATTCCTACAGATACAGCAGGTAAAAAGCAAAATGAAACCAATGCCATGGCTGTCAATACATTATTGGGAATTCTATCACAATCAGAGTTTGTCAAAGTTATGCAGCTCAAATCAGCCAAAGAAATATGTTCCAAAATCGTTCTAAGCTACGAAGGAGACTCTCAGGTAAAACATGTTAAACTACAAACTCTCATAATTCAATATGAAACTCTCAAAATACACAATGATGAAAGTATAGCTAGTTACTTCTTACATATAGATGAGATTGTTAATTGCATGAAGAACCTGGGTGAAGAGATAAAGGAAGTTACCTTATTTGAAAAAGCTTTAAGATCCTTATCTGCTAAATTTGAATCAAAAGTATCCACCATAGAAGAAAAGCAGGATTTACTGATTGTTACTATGACACAGCTTCACAAAATCTTAACTGCCTTTGAGATGAGAAAAGGAGTTCCATCAGATATGAGAGAAGCTGCATTTAAAGCTTCAGCAAAAGCAAAACAAGTACTCAAAGAATCAAGACATGTTTTAGAGGAAGAGGAAGCAAACTTTGTCAATAATCTTCAACGAGGTTCCAAAAGATTCAGAGGTAAACTACCTTTTAAATGTTTTGCCTGTGGTAGAGTCGGTCATTATGCTGCCAAATGTCCTCATAAATATGATAAAGGGAATGAATCTACAAAATGGAATAGAAAACAAAGTGTAAGTAAAAATAGCTACTATACTCATGAAGATGGTGATGGTTTATCAAATAGTGACGAAGATGAAATAGTAATGGCTATAGACTTCTGATGCAATATGAAGATGATGATTTTTTGGATGCTTTAGATGAAGATGACATTTATGAAGAAATCTCTAAACTCAAAATCTGTTTAGAAGAAAAGAATATGATTACTGATACCTTGACATACCAACTTGCTGAAAGAGAAAAACACAATGAAAAGCTAGAATGTGAAATTGTGGGTCTAAGAAAGGATCTTGAGAAAACAAATGCTCTCAATCTTAGATTTGCTAAAGGATCAGAAACCTTAAATGAAGTTATCAAAGTGCAGTGCTCTCCTCTAATAAAGACAGGTATTGGATATACTGAAGAAACATCTCAATCACAGAAGCTGTCAACCTCCACTAAAAGCTCTCTTGATGCAACAAAGAGCAGTGAACAGTTCAACAATTGTTAGCAAAGGCATAAAGCAGATCACCAGGTGAATTAGGCTCAATTTACTTCAAGAATGAATAGAAGCCACAATAAAACTCAGGTAAATCATACTCAATTTTCTTCAAATAATATCAATAGAAACTACAATCAATAGGTCAGTAGGAGGAACTTCAACTACAATCAATAGGTTAGTAGATTCGATAATTATAGGAACTTCTTTAATGGTCAATGTTTCTCATGTCATAATTTTGGGCACAAAGTTGCTCAATGTGTTGCTTACAAAACTATCATGACTAGAGAAGCACGAAATCAAAGGAATGTGACAGGGATCACGAAAAGTTCCTATAATAACTTTTCTCTTCTTGAAAATAAAATAGAATGCTCAATCTGTAACAACTTTGGCCATGAAGAATCTAAATGCAGGGGTAAATTTCGGCAAATAGCTCAAAAGGAGCAAACTCCATTAAATCCCAAAATATGGAGAAAGAAAGAACCTTAGCCAGAAAGATGTGGTATAGCCTTGTATGCAAAAGGACAAGAAAATTGGTAGTACATCGACAGTGGATGCTCAAAACACATGACAGGTGATAGAGAAAAGCTACACTCACATAATGCCTTAGAAAAGGAAAAGAGTGTCTCATTTGGAAACGAAATTCTTGCTGTCATAAAAGGTAAATGTTTTGTTTTCTTGAAAGAAAAAGTTAAAGATGGGAATGTTATGTATGTTGATGGCTTAAAGCATAATCTATTGAGTGTGAGTCAAATGTGTGATCAAGGGAATCAAGTAGTGTTTCGATAAAATGGATGTATTGTTCGTGAGCTTGATACAAGAGAAATCGTGATTAAAGGGACAAGAACTCCAAATAACCTATACATACTCAACGGAGGACAACAACAGTGCTATCTAAGCAAAAATGATGAAAACTAGTTATGGCATAGAAGATTGGGACATCTAAGCTTTTCTCAAATAAGAAAAGTGTGCAGATTCCAGGTTGTTCATGATCTTCCAAATATCAACATTCCTGAAAATAATATATCCAAATCATGTCAATTCGGTAAGCAAACCAAATCTCAATTCATTGAAAAGGAAGGGTTAGCTAGTAAGCCTCTTGAACTTGTTCATACTGACTTAT
>APFE031750979.1:44190-61933 GCA_000404065.3 Pinus taeda
TCCAAATCTTGGCTCTAGGAGCCTTGCTATGACCAAACATCACGTCAGCAAAAGATAAAGGATGATACCCATACAAGGCATAGAATGGTGACATACCAATGGACATGTGATGTGTAGTGTTGTAGCAGTACTCCCCCAGATGTAGCTACTTCAGCCATGCTCTCTGTTGCCCACTGACATAGTTACGTAAGTAGCCCTCCAGCCACTTGTTAACTATCTCTCTCTGTCTGTTTGTCTGTGAGTAATAACTGGTACTCGGCGTCAACTCCATCCCCACTAGCCGAAAAAGCTCCTGCCAAAACCCGCCCATGAAACGGTTGTCCTTGTCACTAGTGATGGTCTTAGGAAGACCATGTAGCCTAAAGACCTATCTGAAGAATAGCTCAACCACCTGCACTGCTGTGTAGTGTGCGGATATGGCGAAAAAATGTGAGTACTTTTTCAGCCGATCAACGATGACAAAGATGCAATCCTTGCCCTATACCATGGGCAACTCTGTGATGAAGTCCATCGAAATACACCCCCATTTCCCCTCTAGAATGGGAAGAGGCTGCAATAATCCTACGGGATGGCTCGTCTCCCCCTTGTTCCTTTGGCAAACATCGCACTCCCGAACATGCTATAGTATGTCCTCCTTTAGGCCCTTCCAAGAGAACCTCTCTTTAATGGCCCTATAGGTTTTGGTAAACCCCTGATGGCCAACTAATGGTGAATCATGTGATGCCTGAAGTATCTTCTTCTTGAGTTGAGACCCCTTAGTCAAAAAGATCCAGTCCCTGTAGTAGATGATCTCATCGACCACCCTGTACCTGTCATCTGCCACTTTCCCATCCAGAACCTCAGATGCAAATCTATCCTTAGAGTACTCTACTAAGAGTCGAGCCCTCTAGTCTACGTCCAAGCTCATAAGAGACAACGTGGCTAGTCTACGTGAAAGGGCATCTACTACCACATTGTTCTTACCCTTGACATACTCAATGTCAAAGTCATATGCTTGGATCTTACTGATCCACTTTTGTTGCCTCTCCTGTAGCTACTTCTGCTCCAAAAATAACCTGAGGCTATTGTGATCAGTCCTCACTCTGAACCTGTTACCCACTAAATACTGTCGGAATTTGTCCAATGCATGCATAATGGCTAGCATCTCCTTGTCATATATGGAATACAACCTCTTGTGCGGAAGGAGCTTTCGGCTCTCAAAATCTATAGGGTGACCTCCCTACATCAAAACTACGTCGATCCCCTCTTTCGACGCATCACACTCCAAAACAAATGGCTACGTAAAATCTAGCAATGCAAGCACTGGGCAAACACTCATAACCTCCTTGAGCCTTTCAAAGGCTCATTGCGCTGTGTCTAACCAACTGAATGTCCCCTTCCTTGTTAGATCTATTAGGGGTGCAGCAAGCTGTGAGAAACTCTTGATGAACTTCCGATAGTAAGTACAAATGCTGATGAATCCCAACTTCTCTTAGAGAAGACCTCAATAAAATGTGCTTTGCCAGCAGCACATCTATGTCTTGATGCCCACGGCTCCTAACAGGTAAAACACAGCTGCTTCTTCTTCAACTCCCTCCTGGCATCATCATCAATCTGTGCTCATCCTGGATTCCCCTTTGGAGGTGAAATCCTCACATCCTTCCCCTTAGGTTGGAAAGCCTGTCTCTGGGGGTAAGGCATCTGGGTCCTAGGTAAGACATCTTGTAAGTCTCGGGTCCTTTTAATAGCATCCTGGAGTGTGGCTAGCCTAGTGGATCGAACTAAACCCTGAAGTGGCTCTGCTAACCCCTCAACATACATGTAGATCCTCCGTACCGTAGATAGATCTGGCACCATCATTGAAACCCTCAAGAAGTCTACAATGTAAGTCTCTGGACTCCTGGTCTGTTTGAGCCTTGTCAGCTCAACAAAGTGTTGCTCTGGATCCCTTCAATCAAACCTCTCTATCAATCTCCTGGTTAACACGGCATATGTTATCATTGTGGAGTGTCCAAGTGTAACCATCCCATGGAACCACCAATCCTGGGCCTCACCATCCAAATGTAATGTCACCACTTTGATGGCCTCTGCCTCCGACATCTGGTTAAGCTGGAAGTAAATGTCCATATTATACACCCAAGACTTTGTCAAACTGTTTGATGAACCATCAAACATAGGCAAGTGAAATCTACTAGCTACACAGTAGGTGTCACCATTATGATAATGTCGGTATCCTCTGTGATGGTCACGGGGTCTACTATCCCGCTGGAGCTTAACAAAGTCTCTGAATGAGAGGGCTTCCTTGAAATGCTGCACATAGGCCTGGTACTCTACAAAATAATCGCCTATATCACCGAGCTCTGCCCCCTGCTCAGCTACGGCCCCCGTGTCTTCTCCTAAGAAAGTGGGCATGGTAGAGCGTGTAGGGGCATGTGAGGCCACCTACTGCGTAGTGTCACACTACTCTGGCAAATGGTGGGATGCACCTGATCCCTCACCAACCTAGAAAACTCATGGTCTCTCACACTATCTAGCCTCTATTGTCGTGAATCTCTACCCCATCACCTCAATCTGCCTCGACAGATCCTGCACTGATTTGAGGAGTATATCCACAAATCTCTTCCCATCCTTGTCTGCCATCTGATCCTTCTGCTCTGCATCCACCATAGGCTCCTCCTATTTTATGTCCTCTACTCGAACACAGTCTCCCCCTCTATAGGTGTTCTCCACCTACGCTCATTGTCTTTGTATTCCTTACCTCTATAACAGATGTAGGGTTCCTCCCTCGGTGTCATAGACTGCTAACTCCATAGGCTGAGCCAGATCTATGCTCTAATGCCGCTATAATATCCCTTTCCAGGAATATTCCTCAAACCCTAGCAAAACCCTAGCCAAAAAAATGCACAAGTGGTATAGTAGCCAAGAAAATCACAAAGATATAATAACAGTAGTACAACAAACAATAATGTATACATGAAATATAAACAGATACTCAAGAAATGCAACGAGAAATACTAAGCCATTTTATTATACTGAGTAATTGAATGAGTACAGGAGGTGATCAGAAACATGGCACCTCAACTTGCTCAAGGAAAGTGAATAGATATACTCAGAATAGCAAAGAAATGGCTCCTCTCTGAATTGCATCCAAGCTGCTGGAGAACTGTAGTATTGCTACTACTACTGGAATCAAATGAGGATTTGGGGTTGTTCCACTCCTCAGAAAACATTGAAACTTTGGAATCCAACTCTACTCAATAAATCCAAAAAAGCCCAGAAAGCTTTTTTGAACTGACCAACCCTCGAAAATCGCCCCCTTGGGGATCTGCGTAGTCCCTCAATGCTCTGTGTTTCCACTGAAGAACCCCTCCAGATCTCTACCTGAAACTCTACCAAAATCCTCCAATATGCAAGGGCTGGTCCCCTACTCAATTGCCCAACCCAAATCCTCCTGCAAAACCCCAATCTAAAACTCCTGCCAGAAAGAACTGTGTCACCCCTCTCAAGTCTGTGCAATCATCCAAGATGCTCACTGCCAAAATGTTGATGAAACAACTACAAAATACTGATGGAAATACCTTGCCCAAGCAGGCACTCGTAGTCCCCCGGGGCTAAGGGTGAGATCTTCGAACGGAGACACTCAATGCACTAAACAATGTTACAGACCAACTAAATAGCCAGCATGCTCTAAGTCGAAGTGACTAGCTCAAATGTACATAATCGAATGCCAAAATGAGGAGACTTCCCTCACCTTTATAGCATTGGCCCCTCTCAAACCCTAAGCCAACCTTCTCCAACGTAGCCTCCCTCTTGCCATGTGTTCCTATCCATCTACGCAGTCCCTCCAAGTGTCTACATGCGCCCCTCCTCTACATGGTCCTTTGGCCCCCTTGGCTCCCCTTTAAGTTAAACGTTGTGCTACTAGGGAGTAACTTTATTCTAAAAGTGAGTTATGTCACCCTTTACTCAAATTTTTATTCATAACTAACTATAGAAGGCAAAAATTGAGCAAAATCAAATATTCCAATTAGCCATGGCTAATTAGGAATATCACACAGAAAATCAAATTTTAGGAGAAAAAGGAGGAGGTGTGTATACTAGAAGAACCATTGCCAAAGCTTCAAGCTATCTAGCATTACTATCTTCCACTGAACTTCAAAATTTAAATGAAGCATGCAGAGATGAATGTTGGGTCAAGACCATGAATGAAGAACTTGAGCAAATTGAAAAGAATAATATTTGGGAATTAGTTCCTAGACCTCATGATAAGAATATCATAGGAACTAAATGGATATTCAAAAACAATTTGAACGAAAATGGAGAGGTTATTAGAAACAAGGCCAGACTCATTTGTAAAGGATATGCTCAACAAGAATGTATACATTTTGAAGAAACTTTTTCACCTGTTGCTAGACGTGAAGCCATCAGAATGTTTCTTGGTCTTTCTATTTTTCAGAAATTCAAAGTATACCAAATGGATGTAAAATCTACCTTTCTTAATGGAGACTTAGAAGAAGAAGTCTATATTGAACAACCAAAAGGATTCATTCTCGAAAATGATGCAAAACTTGTATGACAACTCAGGAAAGCTCTCTATTGTCTAAAACAAGCTCTAAGGGCATGGTATTACTGTCTTGACAAATATCTCCACCAATAGGGTTTTTCAAAGGGGTCAGCAGATACCAATCTATATACAAAGATGGACACTGATAAATTGCTAATAATTTTTGTGTATGGTGATGATATCATTTTTGGTAGCAATGAAGAATCCATGAGTCATAATTTTGCTTCACTAATGCCACAAGAATTTGAAATGTCCTTGCTTGGTGAACTTACCTACTTTCTTGGTCTACACGTTCAGCAAAAGGAAGATGGTATTTTTCTCTCACAAACCAAATATCTCAAACAGATCCTGAAAAGGTACGGCATGGAAACTTCTAAACCAGTATGTTGTCGAATGGTAATAGGATGTAGTCTTAGCTCAAATTATGAATCGACAATGGTACATCAACCAACTTACAGATCCATGATTGGTAGTCTACTTTATCTAATAGGTACCTAACTAGACATCATGCATGCAGTGGGAATAGCTGGAAGATTCCAAGCAAATCCAAAGGAATCTCACCTTCAGGCAGTCAAAAGGATCTTCAAATATCTTCAAGGAACACAAAACTTTGGTTTATGGTATCCTAGAGATACAGACCTTACACTTCATGCATATACAGATGTAGATTGGGCAGGAAGTGTTGATGACAAAAAAAGCACTAGTGGTGGTGCATTCTATATGGGTTCCAGGTTGGTGTCTTGGTTCAGCAAGAAACAAAGTTCAATTGCATTATCTAAAGCTGAAGTATAATATGTGGTTGCTGCATCTTCTTGCACACAATTACTTTCGATGATGCAAACCTTGCAAGTTATTCAGATCACATGTACTCCACCCATCTCCATTCTATGTGATAATACAAGTGCCATCAGTATTTCAAAGAATCTAGTTATGCACTCCAAGACCAAACACATACCCATCAAATATAATTTCCTACGTGAACAAGTGCTTGAACAAAAGGTCAAATTGGAGTATGTTCCCTCCAAAGAATAGGTTGCTGATATATTCCCTAAACCACTGCCTAGAGAGACATTCGAATATCTCAGATAGAAGCTGGGAGTAGTTGTTGCATCATCCTACCGTTAAAATCTATTTTTAAAGAAAGGTTGGTATACGCAAGTTTCATGAAGGGGAGTCATGTACATGCACTGGTTTCTATGGACATGGTCGTGTATATGTTGGTCTGAAGAAAAGCAGTGGGCCAGACTCGAGAGAAAGGGGTCTGATATGGTTCAATAAATTATCTGCTCTACTTGATGTTGTTTTCACTCTGCTGATAACATGTGGAAACACGATGGTTCTCATAAATTTTTTGATAACTTGATGTATATCTGATTAATGATGATGCTTTGATCAGATCTGACAGTAAACGGGTGGAACAGGTTCAGGGGGAGAACATGGGTGATAATAGTTTGGGAACTAATGATGGACATATACAGGTTGCTAGTCTAGATGCGGATTGACGGATGCTACTAATGGTACAAATCATATGATAGTTGATGATGACCATCATGGTCTTGTTTTAGATAGTTGGTCTCTGTTATGTAAGTCATGTACATCTTTTAATGTAAAGGTCATGAAAAGACCAAATTTGTAACCCCACTATGCATGGGATGGATGATTTAATGTTTGTGTTTTTCCAATTGTATATCCCCACTTGGTTGGGTGGATGATTCAAATTTGGTATATCCCCACTTGGTTGGGAGATGGATGTATGTATGAGTCTTTAGTGATAGGAAGGTCATTTGTGATGTATGTATTGATTCATGTTCTTCTTTTAGAACATCTTTTTGTGTATTTTGCTTATGCTCAGGGGGAGCATGGAATAGATCATGAGAGCTCAATCAACACACTTTAGCATATCAGAGATTTCAGCATGCACTTAAGGGGAGCATGACCCTTTGCCCTTGATGTCAAAGGGGGAGAGTGACTTGGTGTGGTTGTTGTTGCCATCAAGTCCAAAAGGGGGAGATTGTTGGCATTATGATGTATGTTTTATGATGTATGTGTTGTACTTGATGGCAACCCACTTATAGAATAACAGCTCACTTGTATACGGTAACTAGATGAACTATAGAAGAGATATCAAATGTGATAGAAAGCACGACAGTAGTGTTTACAGATGTGATGAAATGCAAGGCAACTTCAAGGAATTAGTTCAGAAAGCAACTCATTCAGATGACAGATCATAGTACTACAGGTTAACGGCACTGAGTTACAGATCAGACTCATGGAATGCAGAAAGAGAGGTATACGTAGGTTCACCATTGACCAAGCCATGTATACGCGTGGGTTAACAAAACAAATGGAGTGTATAACGTACATACACACTTTTATAGAAAGGAAAGCTCGTATACCTAGGAAAACTAAGTTTTGGTCCGAAGTATTGGTCCATGGTATTTTGATCCATGGTATTTGTCCATGGTATTTGATTCAAGGTATTGACCCTAGGTATTTGATCCAAGGTATTGGTCCTAAGCGGTTTTGGTCCATGGTATTGAGAAAGGCCCAAAACTATAAAAGGAGGAGAAGATCATAAGGCCAAGTCACTCAAGAATTGAATATCTGATGAAGAGTAAGATCTAGTATGCAGGTTATTGGGTTATGGTGCATTGCTGCATCTGAACCAAGGATGAACCTTAGCGGTTGATGAAGGATAAGATCTAATGATATATCAAGATCTTAAGGCTTGAAGTGAATTATCTTAATGTGGTTTGATCATTTATCTGAATAACTGACACATGTTGTAAGTCTGTAAATATGATGATCTAGGTATAACTGAAGTCTGGAATTGTTGTAATATTTAAATCATCATTTACAGATCTGTATGCAGGTTCACTTTAGAAAATACGCGTATACATGCCGATTGTGCATATCAAAACAACATATACATCATTTACAGATCTGTACGCAGGTTCGCCTTGAGGAAAGCACGTATGCATGTAGGTTTGACACATGGAAGTAGTGTATACCTTATAAAATATGTTTTAGTTGCTTCTATTTGCTGTTGCAGTGTTTTGGATTCTAGCTTGGGTTCTGGTTACTGTATTCTGGTGACAGCATTCTGAATGATCAGATTGATGGAGTGATTTATTGATTAGGTTGTGGTTGGTTTAGAAGGAAATTGGTTGATGCAGATATATTTGATTGAATGATGTTGTTGATGGATCCAGTCTGAAAATTTGTGAAACGTGGTCCCTGGAAGAAAAGAGAAGGTTGTAGCCTTCTGTAGGCCGGCACCTACGTACTAGTAAATGTATCAACTAGTACAAGAGCTAGGGGGTTGATGCTCCCTTCCATGTAGAAGACTGTGTACCGGTATAAGACTGCACAAGTAAAAAAATTGTAAACATAATAGTATTATTATTAAAAGAAGACAAAGACGATTGCACGAGGTGGTTTTCACCCACATTGGGTTTCCACCTCATATCTTGGTGTTCTTGTGTGTTTCTTATGTGTGATGATCTGTTCTGTTTTTACTGCACCTGGTTATTGTTTATATGGTTAATGAAGTTCTAATGCACTTGTTAAAGATCCACAGATGATGAATTAATTGAATCATAATTTTGTTCGATATAAGCTAGTTGCATTAAACACAGTTGCAAGTACACGCTAGTTCCCCTAACTGAAGTAGCGTATATGAATCTGATTATGGAAACAAAAAATTTTTGATTTGCTAATACTGATTCACCCCCCCTCTCAGTATTATTTCCAACAATTGGTATCACAGTAGGTCCTTCAGAAGAAGCTTGATCACTTGAAGGAAAATCCATCATCATGAGTAATCAAGAAAGTGTAGGATCCATCAGACCGCTAATATTTAATGGGAGCAACTTTGTTTATTGGGAGGTAAGAACCACAACCTATCTTCAATCTCTTGGAAAAAATATCTGGAAAATTGTGGAAAGAGGATATACATTTTCATTAGCAATTCCTATAGATACAACAGGTAAAAATCAATATGAAACCAATGCCAAAGCTGTCAATACATTATTTGGAAGTCTATCACAATCAAAGTTTGTCAAATTTATGCAGCTCAAATCAGCCAAATAAATATGGGACAAAATCGTACTAAGCTATGAAGGAGACTCTTAGTTAAAACGTGATAAACTGCAAACTCTCAGAATTCAATATGAAACTCTCAAGATGCACAATGATGAAAGTATATCTAGTTACTTCTTATGTATAGATGAGATTGTTAATTGCATGAAGAATCTGGGTGAAGAGATAAAGGAAGTTACCTTAGTTGAAAAAGTTTTAAGATCCTTATCTGCTAGATTTGAATCAAAAGTATCTGCCATAGAAGAAAAGAAAGATTTACAGAATATTACTATGACACAACTTCACCGAATCTTAACTGCCTTTGAGATGAGAAAAGGAGGTCCATCAAATATGAGAGAAGCCGCATTTAAAGCTTCAAGAAAAGGGGAAGAAGTAATCAATGAATCAGGACATATTTCAGAAGAAGAAGAGGAAGCAAACTTTGTCAAGAATCTTCAACGGGGTTCTGCAATATTAAGAGATAAACTACCTTTTAAATGTTTTGCCTGTGATAGAGTCAGTCATTATGCTGCCGAGTGTCCTCATAAATATTATAAAGGGAAGGAATCTACAAAATGGAATAGAAAACAAAGTGTAAGTAAAAAGAGATACTATAATCATGAATATATCGATGGTTTATCAAATAGTGATGAAGATGAGAATAGTAATGACTATAGACTTCTGATGGCATATGAAGATGATGATTTTTTGGATGCTTTAGATGAAGATGACCTTTATGAAGAAATCTCTAAACTCAAAATCTGTTTAGAAGAAAAGAATATGATTGTAGATACCTTGACATACCAACTTGCTAAAAGAGAAAAACACAATGAAAAGCTAGAATGTGAAATTGTGGGTCTAAGAAAGGATCTTGAGAAAACGAAAGCTCTCAATCTTAGATTTGCTAAAGGATCAGAAATATTAAATGAAATTATCAAAGTGTAGCACTCTCCTCTGATAAAGAGGGGTCTTGGATATACTGAAGAAACATTTCAATCACAAAAGCCATCGACCTCCACTAAAAGCTATCTTGATGCAGCAAGGAGCGGTGAACAATTCAACAATCATCAGCAAAGGCATAAAGCAGATCACCAGGTGAATCAAGCTCAATTTACTTCAAGAAAGAACAAAAGCCACAATCAACCTCAGGTAAATCATACTCAATTTGCTTCAAATAATATCAATAGAAACTACAATCAACAAGTTAGTAGGAGGAACTTCAACTACAATCAACAGGTCAGTAGATTCGATAATCATAGGAACCTCTTTAATGGTCAATGTTTCTCATGTCATTGGGCACAAAGTTGCTCAATGTGTTGCTTACAAAACTATCATGACTAGAGAAGCACAGAATCAAAGGAATGTGATAGGGATCAAGAAAAGTTCCAATAATAACTTTTCTCTTCTTGAAAATGAAATAGAATGCTCAATCTGTAACAACTTTCACCATGAAGAATCTGAATGTAGAATTAAATTTCGGCAAATATCTCAAAAAGAGAAAACTCCATTAAATCCCAAAATATGGAGAAAGAAAGAACCACAACCAGAAAGATGTGGTATAGCCTTTTATGCAAAAGGAAAAGAAAACCAGTGGTACATCGACAATGGATGCTCAAAACACATGACAACTGACAAAGTAAAACTACACTCATATAATTCCTTAGAAAATGAAAAGAGTGTCTCATTTGGAAAAGAACTCGTGCTGTCATAAAAGGTAAAAGTTATGTTTTATTGAAAGAAAAAGTTAAAGCTGGGAATGTTATGTATGTTGATGGCTTAAAGTATAATTTGTTGAGTGTGAGTCAAATGTATGATTAAGGGAATGAAGTAGTGCTTCAATCAAATGGATGTGTTGTTCATGAGCTTGATACATGAGAAACCGTGATTAAAGGGACAAAAACTCCAAATAACCTATACATACTCATGGGAGGACAACAACAGTGCTATCTAAGAAAAAATGATGAAAACTGGTTATGGCATATAAGATTGGGACATCTAAGATTTTCTCAAATAAGAAAAGCGTGCAGATTCCAAGCTGTTCATGATCTTCCAAATATCAACATTATTGAAAATACTACATGCAAACATGTCAATTCGATAAGAGAACCAGATCTCAATTCATCGAAAAGGAAGGGTCAGCTAGTAATCCTCTTGAACTTGTTCATACTGACTTATGTGGTCCATCAAGGAAAAAGTCACCTCGAGGAGAAGAATACTTTATACTGTTTATTGATGATTTTTCCAGAATGTGTTGGATAGGTCTTCTAAAGCATAAATATGAAGCATTTGAAAAATTCAAAGCCTTCAATATTTGGTTGAAAATGAATCAAATCGCAAAATCAAATGCCTCAGATCTAATCGAGGAGGGGAATTTACCTCGGATGAATTCTTTGACTTTTATGAAAAACATGGAATAAAAAGACAGTTCTCCATCGCAAGGACTCCTCAACAAAATGGAGTGGTAGAAAGGATGAATAGAACTGTTCAACAAATGGCTCGTTCTATTCTAGTTCAATCTAGAACTCCTTCAACCTTCTAGGGTGAAGCTGCATTCGTCATCGTCACCACTCTCAACCAAGCAAAAGTTCATGGAAACCGCACTCAAACTCCACATGAACTTTGGTATGGTAATACTCCTACTGTAAAATATTTCAAAGTTTTTGGAAGCAAATGTTACATCAAAAGGACTGATGAAAAACTTGGTAAGTTTGAACCCAAAGCAGATGAAGGTATTCTTCATGGCTACTCTTCCTGAAGTAAAGGATATAAATGTTACAATAAAAGACTTGAGAAAATTATTGAAAGTATTGATGTTGTAGTTTATGAAGCATGAAAAAATCCAAAATAGATAAAACCAAAAGAATATGACAATGAAGAAGATGAGGATCATTTTCCCACATCAAATCACACTAATTCTGAAGAAGAAACCAATGAAGCACCAGAAGAAGAGATAATGATAGAAGAAAAGACTCCGTCCAGGTATATTAAGAAAAATCATCCAGAAGCTCAAATTATAGGAGAAAAAGGAGTAGGTGTGCAAACTAGAAGAACCATTTCCGAAGCTTCAAGCTATCTAGCATTACTATCTTCCACTGAACCTCAAAATGTAAATGAAGCATGCAGAGATGAATGTTGGGTCAAGGCCATGAATGAAGAACTTGAGCAAATTGAAAAGACTAATACTTGAGAATTAGTTCCTAGACCTCATGATAAGACTATCATAGGAACTAAATGGATATTCAAAAACAACTTGAACGAAAATAGAGAAGTTTTTAGAAACAAGGTCAGACTTGTTTGTAAAGGATATGCTCAACAAGAAGCTATAGATTTTGAAGAAACTTTTGCACCTGTTGCTAGACTTGAAGCCATCATAATGTTTCTCGCTCTTTCTAGTTTTCAGAAATTCAAAGTATACCAAATGGATGTAGAATATGCCTTTCTTAATGGAGACTTAGAAGAAGAAGTCTATATTGAACAACCAGAAGGATTCATTCTTGGAAATGATGCAAAACTTGTATGCAAACTCAGGAAAGCTCTCTATGGTCTAAAACAGGGTCCAAGGGCATGGTATTACCATCTTGACAAATATCTCACCAACAGGGTTTTTGAAAGGGTTTAGCAGATAGCAATCTATATACAAATATGGGCACTGATAAATTGCTAATAATTGTTATGTATGTTGATGATATCATTTTTGGTAGCAATGAAGAATCCATGAGTCAAAATTTTGTTTTAGTAATGCAGCAAGAATTTGAAATGTCCTTGCTTGGTGAGCTTACCTAATTTCTTGGTCTACATGTTCAACAAAATAAAGATTGTATTTTTCTCTCACAAACCAAATATCTCAAACAAATCCTAAAAAAGTACAGCATGGAAGATTCTAAACCAATATGTACTCCAATGGTAACAGGATGTAGTTTCAGCTCAAATGATGAATCAGCAACGGTACATCAACCAACTTACAGATCCATGATTGGTAGTCTACTTTATCTAACAAGTACCCAACCAGATATCATGCATGCAGTGGGAATAGTTGGAAGATTACAATCAAATCCAAAGGAATCTCATCTTCAAGCATTCAAAAGGATCTTCAAATATCTTCAAGGAACACAGAACTTTGGTTTATGGTATCCTAGAGATACAGATCTTACACTTCATGCATATACAGATGCAGATTATGCAAGAAGTGTTGATGACAGAAAAAGCACTATTGGTGGTGCATTCTATATTGGTTCCAGGTTGGTGTCTTGGTTTCAGCAAGAAACAAAGTTCAATTGCATTATCTACAACTGAAGTAGAATATGTGGCTGCTGCATCTTGCTGCACACAATTACTTTAGATCATGTAAACCTTACAAGATATTCAGATCACGTGTACTCCACCCATCTCCATTCTATGTGATAATACAAGTGCCATTAGTATTTCAAAGAATCCATTTATGCACTCAAAGACCAAGCACATACCCATCAAATATCATTTCCTACGTGAACAAGTGCTTGAAAAAAAGGTCAAATTGGAGTATGTTCCCTCCAAAGAACAGGTTGTTTATATATTCACTAAACCACTTCCCAGAGAGACATTTGAATATCTCGAACAAAATCTGGGAGTAGTTTTTGCATCATCCTACTGTTAAAATCCATTTTTTAAAGAAAGTTTGGTATACGTGAGTTTCATGAAGCAGAGTCGTGTACATACGCTAGTTTCTGTGGACACTGTCGCATATATGTTGGTCTTAAGAAAAGAAGTGGGCTAGACTCAGGAGAAAGGGGTCTGATATGGTTCAGTAAATTATCTGCTCTACTTGATGATGTTTTCACTTTGCTAATAACATGTGGAAACACAGTGGTTCTCATAATGTTGTTGATAACTTGATGTATATCTTATTGATGATGATGCTTTGATCAAATCTGATAGTAAACAGGTGGAATAGTTTCAGGGGAGAACATGGTTGATAATAGTTTGGGAACTAATGATGGACATATACAGGTTGCTGGTTTGGATGTTGATTGATGAATGCTACTAATGGTACAGATCATATGATAATTGTTGATGACCATCATCGTCTTGTTTTAGATAGTTGGTCTCTGTTATACAAGTCATGTACATCTTTTAATGTAAAGGTCATGAAAATACCAAATTTGTAATCCCGCTTTGCATGGGATGGATTATGTAATGTTTGTGTTTTGCCAATTGTATATCCCCACTTGGTTGGGAGATGGATGTATGTATGAGTCTTTGGTGATAGGAAGGTCATTTGTGAAGTATTTATAGATTCATGTTCTTCTTTTAGAACATCTTTTTGTAGACTTTGCTTATGCTCAAGGAGACCATGGACTCGATCATGAGAGCTCAATCAGCACACTTCAGCATATTAGATATTTTAGCATGCACTCAGGAGGAGCATGACCCTTTGCCCTTGATCCGAATTGGATCCTACAACACTCTCTAAGTTTTCATGAACTCTTAAAATTATGCCAAAGTTTCAAAGTCTTATAAATATCAAGCTTATCATAGATATCCTCGAAACAGTTGCAATTAGTGAACAACACGAAGAAACGAGGAGCCTCGGTCAAGCGTAGACCGTCGGCCCATGGTAACACGCGCTGCCAAAAATTAGAAAAACCAGAGCTCAACTGAAGAAATGGTGATAGTTTCTGAATAATCGCATATCACTGGGCAAACCCTTCAAAGAAGGAAAAGCCTCGAGCAACTAGACCCGAAAAGTTATAAAATGTAACGGATATCATACCAATTCTGTCAGAAGGGGGGTCCCACAAAAACCGGCAGAATATCGGAAGGGCTTCGAGCAGTAAGCAGTTTCAACCGAGTCCCGCCTGATGCCACACAATGGGTGCCACGCATCTAGCAAAAGAGAGAAAACCGCTCACATCGGATGGGTAAACATCATGTTACTTACCCACCCGATATGAACGATGGTCGTAGGATCTAGAGGCTCCAGAGCAACTGTGGAGACGTGTTTCGATGGATGACCAGATTTGACGAGGTCAACAGGCAGAGTTGTATAAGATTTGAAGTCCGACGTGGACGATGCATTGACAGAAGGTCGTGTTTCATGGGCATTCTTGGAGTTAACAGAACAAATAGTTGTTTTAAAGACGTCCAAGAGAACTGACATTCAATTCATTACGAAATAGGTGGCCACCTCCCTATGAGGCGTTATACAGTGATGATTACGCAGAACAGAAGGATTCAGATGGACAAAGGTAGGGAAACCGGAAAGTCGGGAAGTGGAAATGAACAGTCAGAAAGCAGATTGGCTTTAAAGCCATGAACTAATAGAGGTAAGGGCAAGTATGTTAGAAGCGGAAAGCTAAGAGGAAAGAGAAGGATCTCAGCTGACCTGCAGAAGCAGAGGCAGAATTGAGCCAGACAGAGCCAGAGAGGGTCAAAGAGTTTGTGTACTCCAGAGAAGGATTGAGAGGTTCAAATGAACTCCTCTGTATATGCCTGTCATGTATGAGTCTCATATTGAGCTCATACCAATGTGACCAATAGAAGTCGAGTTTTAGTAAGGAGAGTCTGTGTACTTTAGAGACTTGGGGGATCCAAGTACAGTCCTACCGATTTGTATCTATTGTGTGAGACTCAAATTGAGCTCATGATTGTAAAACCTCTGCTTTTGAAAACATAATAGAGAGGCCACCACTAAAGGCTGGACCAAGAGACATAGCCCAGGAGTATTGGGTGAACTCCTTACTAAACTTGTTGTGTTTACATGTTTTCCTGCTATGTTTTCTCTAACTGCTTCCTGTGTATTTCACAATCTTATCAATCTACTGCATAAAATAACATAGGCACATGAGTCTGTAATACCTTAATTGTTTGTCTTAGATCAATTATAGATCAAGTGGTATCAGAGCTCTAGGTTACTAAGGTTAGACAAGCTTGTGCTAGATTTTTTTTTTTTGAATGATAACTAGATCAAAGCTTAAATTAGGAGAAGGAAAGTTCGTTGAAGCTAGCCCAGAAATTGGAAGAGTCTATCCTAAGAGGAAAATGTCAAAAGAAAGTCCATTGGAATCAGACTCCCAATTCATGGACAATTTCTTGACCATGAGAGCCATGATAGAGGAAATGCATAGAGAATTTAACAAAGGTAGAGATGAAGATTCTTAAAACTCCAAACAAGATAAAGAAGCAAAAGAATCTCTCCTCAATGACCACTCTAAAGGCAAAGGGAAAGAAGAAAAACTTCCCACACCTCCTGACAACCCTGAAAATAAAAAGAAAACATCTTCGATTAAATGAGATGTTAAATTTGATTTGTCAATATATGATGGAGAGTTGAATGCAGAGAAGATGGATAATTAGATTAGAAAAATTGATGTATATTGCAAAGTGCAGAACATCGATTCAGACAAAAGTAAGATTTAGCTGGCCAGCCTACACCTTGGAGGCACTTCCTTAGTATGGTGGGAAGGTAGGACACAAGCTGACATAAAGAAGCATGGTAAAATTCTTTCTATCTGGAGTGAATTTGTTTTTGCAATTAAAAAACAGTTCTATCCACTAGCTTATATGCAACATGCTATGATGAGTTGGAAAACTCTTCGACAATTAAAAGGGAAAAGTGTACAAGGCTACACCCAAGAATTTAGGAAAGGAGCTTTGATTCTAGGAATTTCTTTAGACTTACCTGAAACTCTGTTGAAGTATATAGGTGGTCTACATAGCTATTTAAAGCACACCATTCTCATGTTTAATCCCACTAGCATAGATGAGGCATCTGTTCAGGCTACACATCTAGAGGCTAGAGATAAGAATTTGAACCCAAAAGTTGGGGGATCATCAAAACCCACTACAAGCAAGAATAAGGAAAAGAGAAAGGAGAAATGGAAAGAGAGGAAGACAAATGATGTATAAAAGACCAAATATTCATGCACTCACTACAAGAAGGATGGGCATGATGATGAACACTGCTGGACTCTGCATCCGGAGCTAAGGCCTAAGAAGTACGATGGAAAAAAGAAGAAGACTGTTGAAGCTATTCAAAAATATTTGGGGTTAGACTCAGGGGATGAAACAACAATCACAGCCACAGGTATAAAAGGTAAAAATTCTGAAGCATCTACTAGTAATTCTGCACAATCTACTGAAAATGAAGAAAATGAGAGGAAAAGACATGAGCTTTTTCATATTAGAGTTATTTCTGAGAATCAAAATATTGATACTTTGTTTGACAGTGGCTTACAAGTAAATTTAATTTCTGAAGCAATTGTAAAGAAGTTGGGATTACTAACCACACCTCACAAGAAACCATATCCATTAGGTTGGTTATGTGATAAAGAAAAGCTACAAGTGACTAGACAATGTAAACTTAAGTTTTCTTTTGGGTCAGCATTTGTAGATGAGGGTGAGTTAGATATAGTTCCTTTGGATATATGTGGAATTGTTTTAGGAAGTCCTTACTTGTATGATAGAAAAGCTATTTTCTATAGAGCTAAGAACAAGTATCTACTCATTAAAGATGGAATCGAATATATTGTAGGAGCTCATAAGCTCAAGAATAATTATACTCTCATAAACTCAGGGCAGATGAAGAGAATTGTAAATTCATGCAAACAATTTTCACTGATGGTTGTAAAGGAAAAGACACCTGATAAAACCAATGTATTTGAGGGTTGTGATGCTAAACATCAAGCTGATTTAGAAAAAGTTGTTTCAGAATATGATATATTATTTCAAGAACCTAAAGGTCTGCCACCCAAAAAGGAAATAGTACATGATATTAATTTACAGCAAGATGCTCCATTGCCTAACATTAGAATGTACAGGTTGTCCGGTTTAGAGAATGCATAAATCAAGAAGTAGGTATAGGAGTTGCTTGAGAAAGGGTTCATAAGGCCTAGCACATCGCCAAGTGGATATCCAATTGTCTTGGTAAGAAATAAAGATGGTTCGTGGAGAATGTGCATTGATTACCGAGCACTGAATAAAATAACGATAAAAAATCGTTATCCCCTTCCTCGCATAGATCATCTGTTAGATTAGTTGAAAGAAGCTGTTTATTTTTCCAAGTTAGACTTGCATAGTGGCTATCATCAGGTCAGAGTTGCAGAGCAAGATGCATGGAAGACTGCTTTCAAAACAAAGTAGGGA
>APFE031750979.1:62094-79870 GCA_000404065.3 Pinus taeda
ACATGCTTTAACAAGATTGAACAAGGTGTTTCAGTGGGGAGGCAAACAGCAGAAAGCCTTCAACACCTTGAAAGAAAATATTAGTACAACACTAGTACTAGCACTGCCCGATCTTCAAAGACCATTTGAGATCGAAACGGATGCCAGTGACTATGCCATGGGAGAAGTGTTGATGCAACACGGTAAACCCATATGTTATCATTCTGAGACATTTAATTTTGCAGTAGTTAACTATCCCACATATGATAAAGAATTGTATGCATTAGTACAGAGTGTGAAAAAGTGGAAACATTACTTAATGGGCAAATAGACAGTTATACACACTGATCATCAACCACTTCAATATCTACACTCCCAAACTAAGTTGTAGCAATCAAGACACTATAGGTGGATGGGTTTTCTACAAAAAAATCATCTTGTCATCAGATATAAAAAAGGCATACATAATAAAGTTGAAGACATGTTATCTAGACCAATCATAAATGCATCTACTATACTTAAGCATAATTCAATACTGCATGAAAGCTACATTGAACAGTATGCTCAAGATATAGATTTTAAAGATGTGTATGCAACTTTAAGTCAAGGCAAACAAGTAGGAGAATTGGATTATCATGTTAAAGACCAGCTCTTGTATCATTTTGGGAAGCTATGCATTCCAAAAATTGAAAGAGTAAAGATAATTCGAGAAGCACACACTTCTCTAATATCAGGTCACTTTGGTGTAAGTAAAACAGTTGCAAAGCTGCAAAGATTTTGTTATTGGCCAAAAATGAATGAAATAATTTCTAGATATGTAAGAGAGTGTACCATGTGTGCTAAAAGCAAACCCAGTAATAGAAAACTAGGCTTGTACACTCCACTACCAGTTCCTTCTCATCCTTGGGAAAGTGTTTCCATTGACTTTGTTGGAGGACTGCCTAAATCTACGAAAGGTCATGACTATTTGTATGTTGTTGTGGATAGGTTCAACAAAATGTGTACTTTAATACCTTGTAACAAACAGATTACAGTTGAACAAACTACAAAGTTTTTCTTTCAGCATGTATGGGTTCATTTTGGATTACCCACTTCCATTATATCTAATCGAGATACCCAATTGTTGGGAAATTTTGGTCGAGTTTGTGGGAATTGATGGACACCAGACTAAAAAAGAGTACAACTTTTCATTCGCAAACAGATGGCCAAACAGAAGTGGTCAACAAGACAGTGATCTAGTTGCTTAGAGGCTATTGCAGCAAGCATCCCAAGCTTTGGGATGAACATTTATGTTATGTGCAACATGATTACAACTGAGCTAAACATTCTTCTACACAAAGATCTCCTTTCAAGGCCTGTTTTAGTTTCACACCAAGGTCTCCCTTGGATTTTGTCTTTGGTAAAGACATAGCAGTTGATGGACACAATGATGTGGACAAGGCAACCAAGTTCATTGAACAAATCCAAGAGATTCACCAGGTAGTACAAGAATAGCTGGCAAAAAGGCAAGCCAAGTACAAGGCAAGGCATGACAAGCATCGAATGGAGCATAGTTTCCAAGTTGGTGATCAAGTCTGGCTATATATCAACAAAGATAGAATGCAAGGTGAAGGTAAGAAGCTGACGCCAATAAGGTATGGACCTTTCAAGATACTTGAGAAAATTGGTGAGAATGCTTTTCACCTTGATATACCAGTTTACATGCACATCTACTTAGTTGTTAATGCAAACAACTTGAGACTATTTGAACCTTCATTAATTGAAAATCCCAAAGAGCAGAGTCAATTGCCTTCTATTAATGATATGTTGCATGAATATCTTAAGGAGTTGCAGGAAGATACAGTTCTGGACAGGAAGGTGAGGACCACACGCAGAGGGAATGTTGAGTACCTCAGGATTGGACTCAGAGGTTCAAAACCAAGGAGTGCGAAATGGATAGAAATTGGGCAAGTGAGGAATCTATACCCTCACTTGATTGATGCTTAAAAGAAAACCAACTTTTGGTAGTCCAAAAGCTTTTTCAGTGGGAAGGCCGTGATCTGAATTGGATCCTAAATACTCTCTAAGTTTTCATGACTGTTTCAAATTATGCCAAAAGATTCAAGTCTTAGAAAAATCAAGCTATCAAAAGGAATCCTCATGACAGTTGCAGTTGTGATCAGCGCAGAGCGACGAGGACCCTCGGTCGAGCGCGCAGACCATTGGGCCATGGTAACACGTGCTGGCACAAATTGGAAAAACCAGAGGCTAATTCGGGAAACAGGGGTAGATTCTGATACACGATTAGCACTAAGCACTAATCACGTATCACAGGGCGTCCCCCTCAGTGAAGGAAAGCCTCGAAGTGCTCGAACCTGAAAAGACTATGAAAAGCAGAAAAGTAATGCATTCGGTTCCGTAGCACGGGATTCCACAAACTGGCAGGATATCGGAAGGCCTCTAGGTGGTAAGTAGTTTTGACTGAGTCCCGCCCGATGCCACACATCGAGTGACACGCGTCTGGTGAATGAGAGAGAAAACCACCCACATCGGACGGGTAAATCTCATGCAACTTGCCCGCCCGATATGGACGACGACCGTAGGATCTGGGGGGCCCAAATCAACAGAGGAGGCGCATCCTGATAAATGATTGGATTTGACAAGTCATAAAGAAAGATTACATGGGATTTGAAGTCCAACATGGGCAATGAGTTGGCAAAAGATTCGTGTTCACGGGCGATCTTGAAGCAAACGGAAATAATGGCCATTCAAATACGATTCAAGGAATCTGAAACACTTAGTTCGTTAGGAAATAGGTGGCCACCTCCTTGCGAGGCGTTACCCAGTGATGATGACGCAGAGGAGAGGAATTCAAACGGACAGAGGAAGGAAACCAGAAAGTTGGGAAGCGAAAACGAACAGTTAAAGAATAAACTGGCTTTAAAGCCATGAACTGACAAAAGCAAAGGAGAGTTAGTTAGACACAGAAAGCTAAGAGTAGAGAACAGAGAGTAGAATCCGAGCTGACCTGAAGGCGGCATCGAGCCAGATAGTGCCAGAGAGAGTCAGAGAGTCTGTGTACTCCAAAGAAGGCTTGAGAGGTTCAAGAAAACTCCTCGGCATAGGCCTGTCATACTACTGTGACCATTAGAGGTCGAGTTTCAGTAAGGAGATTCTGTGTACTCAAGTCCTACTGACTTATATCTGTTAAGTGAGACTCAAATTGAGCTCACTGTTGTAAAACTCTGCTTGAAAACATAATAGAGAGGCCACCACTAAAGGTTGGACCAAGAGATGTAGCCCAGGAGCATTGGGTGAACTCCTTATTAAACTTGTTGTGTTTACATGTTTGACTGTTATGTTTTCTCTAACTGCCTTAGTGTCAATGTATTTTAGCAATCTTATCGATCCATTGCATAAAGTAACATAGGCACATCCATGCACATGAGTCTGTAATACCTTTAATTCTTTGTCCTGGATAAATTCCAGATCACATGGCAACCACATGGTTATACAAGCCACAAAAATGACATGGTCTTCTATGCCACAAATTATGTTAATCATTAACAATATTATTGTAATCAAAAGGATTATTAGAATAATGAGACTTTTTATACCTTGCATGGTTGTCTTTAGGGCAAATCTGACGAGAAGAACTTGCCTTAGCTCTTCTTCTGCAATGCTCAGATCCACGGGTAGATTTTGATGTGTTTTCCACATCCTCTTTCCTCAATGGTTTCGAAAATGACTTTGAAGATTTTGTTGCCTTTTAAGTCTCTCCTTCAATGTACCCCAATCTTGCAAATCGAGGTCTTTGTACAACCTCCAATGTTTGAGTCATTCCTTGGCCATTAACACCAAGTGCTCCTCCTTTATACCCCATCTTGGTGAGAAGTCTCATGTCGTTTCCTAAAATGGGTACCTCAAGGCTTCAAACAGAAATAAAATCATGTGAAAATGAAACTGAAGAACTACCAACATTGTTTACCTCAGTTATCTATTGTGATATAGGTGATGATTGGTCTGCTAAGCCTTCCTTGAACTTCAACTTTTCCAAGGCCTCTTTCGTGGCTCGTAATTGAAGCTACAATATTAGGTTCTCCTCTTCAGCTTCTTGTAGAAGTCTCCTC
Organism: Pinus taeda; assembly: GCA_000404065.3. Classification (NCBI taxonomy): domain Eukaryota; kingdom Viridiplantae; phylum Streptophyta; class Pinopsida; order Pinales; family Pinaceae; genus Pinus; species Pinus taeda. The sequence continues at coordinate 66,183 of APFE031750979.1, forward strand.
AATTTAGCATTCTCTGCTTGAAGGCTATGATTGATCTCTTCATTTGAATGATGAGAATAAGATGAAGAAGAATAATATTCATTCAAATATGGATATGGGGCATCATCTTCTACCCTCTCTTTATCCTATTCCTCTTTTGCCATTTTCTCCTCATAATCTGCATACATTATATCTACCACGTTTTCCATCCTATAGAATGCCTTGTAAAGATCTCGGGGATCCTCCATTTTGTTTCGTGTTGCACATTAAATCTTTGTTCATGATTCACATTCGCAATTCACATCAGCAAGAATACCACTCTAATACCAAACTTGATCCAGATTCTCTCAGCTATTAGAATTAACCAAAGTCTTTTATTTTTGTGATGTTAGCAAAATTGCATGTGAAATAGCATGAAAAACCACATGTGCATACTTTAAAGGAGAGGAAACATAAAGGAAACCATCAAATCAAAGAACACACACAACTTCATAACAGAGTTCGTCTAGTGCAGACTACGTCTTTGGGCCCGGTGCCAAGAGTGGGGAGGTTGCTTCATTAATTGTTGCAAGATGATGATGAATACATGATATCTTCTTTTTCAATGCAAGGAAGAACTCCCTTAACTAAAGTGGCACGTATCTCCATGAGATGCTCTTCTATAAGAACTCTCACTCATAAAATATCTCCTTCAACATGACAAAATAACAAAACTCTCACATGAAGTGGCATACAAGGATCCTCCAACAAAATGGAAAAAAAGGATCTCAACATCAAATCATCATCTTAGCAAAAATCAAAATAAGACATGGAATCAATACATCTTATAACTCCACTTTCAGGGACAACCTGAAAATGTACAACTCTACTAAAGAAACAGATAACACAGTTGAATTCCTAGCAAAAATTCGTGAAATCTGATTATAACCTCGACCCCCTTCTGACTCAGTAAAATTTGGGATCCCTCGGAATATCAAATATTCCTCAAAGATTCTCTTCTGCAGGGTTACTAGAATTCAACTGATCAGATGGGGAAATTTATTACACCATCGTGTTCCTGCCGAAATTCTAGTTAATTTGATTAAAAACTTGGCATAATTCTGACACCTTCAAAATTTTCTCCTCAAGGAATCTCAAAGATTCCCTCTAAGATTCTACATGGGAATATTCCAATTCCCCTAGAATATTTTCACCTCGGTCTACATGTCACACAGTTCCTAACTCTGCCTGCACGCGGTTCTGCTCAGTCCTACGTTCTCCATTTGGTGTAAAAAGAAAATTCATGGCTTTTTATAAAAACGTTCAGGCATAGTTAATAAGGTTCGCCACCCTGGCGAAACGGCCAATAGTCATGTTTGTTGGGCGAAGGTCCCTGGGTCAAGCTCGCAAGCCTCCCCCATTGCAACTATGTGATTGTTGTTTTATATGTGGCATTGTATTTTGGTTGGGTGGTGGTAATGAGGCCATCACATCGGGCAAGCCAACCACTCAGTTGGCGCAGGTTCAACTACCGTCAACCTCCATTTTTATGGTGTGTCGTTAGTTCACGTCCAACGACCATTTAATTTAATAATACAATGAGTGGTGGGAGGGGTTGCAGGAATGGTGGACCCCAACCCCCCCTTTTTTAATATTATTATTATTTTGAATAAGAGTAAAAAAACCTTCGGCTGGAATTTAAGGGTCACCGGAAAAATTAAGTAGGTGACAATTTCTCCATTTTTGATCGCCGGAAATCATCACTGTTAAGTTCCATTTTTTTTCCTAGTTAACAAACACTAAATTTATCCAGTCCTCCAAATTTAGCTGGTCTCCAAATTTAGGTGGCGCTCTGCCAAATTTAGCTAATGGGTCAAGTTAACCAAAACTTTGACTTACCATAACTTTTGCATACGAATGCGGATTGAGGTGTTGTTTTCATTGTTGGAAATCTTGTGAAAATATCTTCGATGTGATCTTTATTTCACTATAATCCAACGAATTTAAGTTTTGAGCCTTTTTGAGCCGTCTTTGATTTCTAAGCATTTTTGGACCACCTGGTTTGGCCCATTGGGTAGGGGTGCTACGGAAGTCATATCAATTGAATTTTTTACTTGATAGTGCAAGGGTACCCCTGTGGGTGAGGAGAAGATGTCCCTATATTCTTCCATGACCTTATCCACCTGCTTCTTTTGCATGGAGGAAGCCTTCTCGGGGGCCATGGATGTGGCCATGATCTTCCCCTTACTTTGGGATATAATAAAAAATAAAACAAATTTCCTGGCCTGGGAGATGATCTTACTCCATTTCTTAACAAATATCAAAGAGATTACAGTAGGTGGAGCTACCTATGGTATCTTGTATAACTTATTGCCCAAAGTAATGATAACAGTGTGAGGCCCAAACTCATATACATCATGACACTTACACAAGTATGGTTCGCCTAATAATACATCACAAACTTCAAGATGAGCAACATCACACAGTACCTCATCCGTGAAGGGCTTGATGTTGTAGGGAAGGCGACACTGTTCAATGATGCAGAGATCTCGTCCTTGGTGAAGCTACTCGATGGAGTACGGTTATGGGTGTGGTGTGGTCGATAGGCCCAACCGCTTCATGACCTTTTTTTGAAATGAGGTTCTTTTGGCTCTCGTTGTCGACAACGAACTACAACAAAGACCCCTTTACCCACATCTATGAGTGGAGGAGACGCTCCCACTCCTATGGATCTTCAGGCTCAATCTTTTGGATCTTGGTGGTGGCAACAATGGCGTTGGGATCTGCATCAATAATCTGCTTCCCTTTGTCATTCCCCTTGTCGAATTCTGACTTAGAGTCAGAACATGCATTTGACATTGAAGCCTTCCTTTCGGCCACCAATGACTTCTTGGCTTGACACTCACTCATGTTGTGAGTGGAGGTCTTACGGAACTCACACCACTTTCTTATGCCCTTCTTTGTCTTTGGGGTGTTATTATTTGCTTGTGGCTTTGGCAAGTTGTCCTAGGTCACTCCACCTTGGCTGTATCCTTTATTCTCTAGTTTGGGGGTGCTCCTACCTTAATTTTGATCCACAAATCCAAAGTCGCACTTTTTTGTTCAAATTTGTGTTCAATCTTGGTAGCATATCAGTGTGCTACACCAAGCTAGGAGATGTCCAAGAAATCCATTTCTTCCTAAATGTATTTGTGTAGACATCCACGGTACTTGAGAACCAAATTTCGGTCAGAGTCTTTTATACCCAACTTTGTGCGTAGAGAATGAAAACAATTTGTGAGCTCATGCACATCTTGGTCTCTTTGTTGTCATAGTGTGGTCCACTCTATGTACTTGTCCTTATAGCTCCTCACGAGGTTATATTATTCCTTGACAACGTCTCAGAAATATTTCAAGGAGGGGGAGGATGTAAATAGATAGGGTTCCTCAACCCTTTTCTCATAGTAAGTTTCCCACCAGTGCCTCACATGGGGAGCAACCTTGAGCAGTGCAAAAGTAATATTCTCTCTATTAAACAAGTTATGGACCGAAACATACCCTTCTAGCAGATTCAACCATTTATCTACAACACTTACATCAATTTGACCTTCTAATATAGGGATATCAAAGTTTACTTGTACCTTGAAGGGGGTGGCGCCTCCGAAGTGACTGTTGGACGAAGATGCATCGTCGGTGGGAATCCACAGAAGGATTTGGGCAAAGTTGCATATCATCGCGTTCCTTTTTCACTCGAGGTTTTCTTCGAGAAATATTTTGAAAGGATCTCTTGCTCCCTCATCTTTCTTTTCTTTCAACATGGGAGGTTGTTAGGGTCAACGAGGCTAGTCTTGCAAAGGTTCAACCAAGTCAATCCCTAACTCCTTATACCCCGACCTCGTTGGGGACATGCACAAAAAAATGGAGAAAGAGAAGATTGTTATGATATTACTAATTTGAATTTATGAAGGAACAAAATGAAATACAAATATAAACATAAACACATAGATACAACGAAAACAAAACTTCAATTTATTAATAACAAAGTATTGAAAATTGTTTACATGCGGAATGGAAATAAACTAGCTTAGACGATGGTATCTTATCTCTGAGAAGAGATGTGGAAGCTACATGCATTCTAAATTGTGTTACCATGAGGCTCGGTGGCCTTTTTATCATTAATAAACAATGGGAAATCCTAACCATCCAAAAACATAACCCTAGGAGATGAAGCGCCAAAATTTTGTGGGCCCCGTTGGGGTTAGTTGGAATGTCAAATTCTCGGGGTCATAACTTTGGCATATGATGTTTTCTTGACTATCATAATACCTCATTTCAAACATCTCTAAGAAGAGGTTGAAAATAAATAATAAAGTTGATGTTGCACTTTTTTGGTCACTCTGTTTTCCCAAAAAACATCTTTTCGGGCCTCAAAATGGCTCTGAAAGTTTAGGACCCGAAAAAACTACCAAAAATAGTAAGTTGTGCTAAATTAAGGAAACTGAAAAGAAATAATAGCGGGGGTCCAAGTGGAGTAGGTGGGTGGCTAGCAATATCCACCTGTATGAGTCCTCCCAACGTAGGAATTAATGGTCCCCATTGCGTTAAGTGCCTCCATGAGATGGAGAAACTTCTGCTGAACTTGGTTCGTGGTAAGCCACTTACCTTGGTGCAGGAGTTGGTCATCATTGACTACCCGATACTGATCTAAAAATGAGATCTTAGACTAATATTAAGGTATTACAGACTCATGTGCATGGATTTTCCTATATTACTTAGTGCAATGGATCGAAAAGATTGCAAATAATATAGACAATGAGCAGTAAAAGAAACATAATATACATACACACATAACACAGCCAAATAATCAAGGAGTTCACCCAAAACTCTTGGGCTATGTCTCCTGGTCCATCCTTCAGTGATGACCTCTCTATTATGTCTCCAAGAGCAGCGTTTTACAAAATGTGAGCTCAAATTGAGTCTCAGCACAACAGATGCAAAACAACAAGGGTTTACTTGAATCCCTCAAGTCTCTAAGTACATAGACTCTCCCTCTCACTCTCTGTCTTTGTGTTCACTCTGTCTCAGCACTGCCTGCCCCTATCTCTATCATTTTGTGGCTTTTAAGCCAATCTGCGATGTCTCTTCGTTTCCTCTTCTGGGCTCTCTGGCTTCCAGCCTCTGTCCGCTCAAATCCCTTCTGAGCATTTACCAATCATTGTGTAATGTCTTCAGGGATGGTGGCCACTTGTTATGAAACGAAAGGGACCATCGGCACCTTTGAAATCCCAAAAATAGTCGTTCTCTGTTTACACAAAGAAATACACAAAACATTGTAAAAATAAGCCCAAACGCCTTTTATCGAACTTCAAATACTATCAATTCCAACCTATAATCCCTTCAGATCCGTCTTCGGACGCTATTGCAATTGATCGTTGATCCAACGGTTACTATTGATTTTGGGTGGCTTACGCGCACAAAGATTACCTGCCCGAAAAGGGTGGTTTTCTCTCTCCGGCGCCTGGCCACGTGGCGGCCAGTGTATGGGCGCGGAGCCCGGCCAATACCACTTACCGACTAAGGCCCACCCGAAATCCCGCTCGTTTCAGAACTCAAAACACATATCACTACATATAAAAACCCTTTCGAGTCCGTTTTATTGCCCAATTCGCATTTCCTTTGATTTTCGTTTATTTAATGAAAATGAGGATTTACATAGGAAAACCCCTTTTTATGGAACTCAACAGATATATATTTCTACCCATAAGAACCATCAGGTCCGTCTTTATCGCAAATCGCAATTGTATCGGCCCTGCTCCTTTGTATCGCTTTGATGCATATTGCGATGTGATATCACAATCGCATATCGCATAGTCCCTGGGCCATTTGTAAGTGCTCCTTTGTATTTTGTCGATGCGATATTGCGAGTTAACCTGGGCCGTTGATCTACGCGCTTGATCGACGGTCCTTGTTGACTCGCGCCGATCGCTATCGTAACTTCCATAGGTCCGCCTCTGATAACCTCCGCTTGTCACCGTCGATTGTGATATGCCGATCAGATCTGGACCGTTGATCGGCCAAATCCGACGGCTCCCATGCATCGTTCTTTTGACCTCCGATAGGCTCTGTTTTCCATTGTTTCTTCATGTTTTTCTCTCCTGATAGTGTTTTCTACCATTTTTAAAGGTTCATCCTTTGCGATAGTTCTTAAGTATTGAAGACTTAGAGGGTTTTTAGGATCCTTTTTGGATCACGCCTTCCCACTGAAAAAAGCTTTTGGACCACCAAAATTTGGTTTTTATGCATCAATCAAGTGAGGATACAACTTCCTCACTTGTCCAATCTCTATCCATTGTGCACTGCTTGGTTTTGAACCTTTGAGTCTGATTCTCAGGTACTCAACATCCCCTCTGCATGTAGTTCTCACCTTCCTGTCCAGAACTATGTCTTCCTACAACTCATTGAGATATTCAGGCAACAGATCTATAGAAGGCAGCTGACTTTGCTCTTCGGGATCTTCAATCAATGAAGGTTCATATAGTATTAAGTTCTCTGCATTAATGACTGAATAGATATGCATATAAGCTGGCAAATCAAGGCGAAAATTTCACCAATTTTCTCAAGTATCTTGAAAGGCCCATACCTTATTGGCTTTAGCTTCTTACCTTCACCTTGCATTCTATCTTTGTTGATGTACAACCAAACTTGATCACCAACTTGGAAGCTATGCTCAATTCGATGCTTGTCATGCCTTGCCTTGTACTTGGTCTGGCTTCTTTCTAGCTGTTCTTATACTCCCTGGTGAATTTATTGGATCTGTTCAATGAACTTGGTTGCTTTGTCCACATCACTGTGTCCATCAACTGCTATGTCTTTTCCAAAGACAAAATCCAAGGGAGACTTTGGTATAAAACCAAACAAGTCTCAAAAGGAGATCTTTGAGTAGAAGAGTGTTTGGCATGGTTGTAAGCATGTTGCACATAACACAAATGTTCATCCAAAAGCTTGGGATGCTTGCTACAATAGCTCCTGAGCAACTGGATCACTGTCCTAGTTACCACCTCTATTTGGCCATCTATTTGTGGATGAAATGTTGTGCTCTTCTTCAATCTGGTGTCCATCAACTCCCATAGACTTGACCAAAATTTCCCAACAAATCGAGAATCTCAATCAGATACAATAGAAGTGGGTAACCCAAAATGAACCCATACATGCCAAAAGAATAACTTTGTTGTTTGTTAAGCTGTAACCTACTTGTTACAAGGTATCAAAATACACATTTTGCTGAACCTATCCACAATAACATACAAATAATCCTGACCTTTTCTAGAGTTTGGCAATCCCCTAACAAAGTCCATGGAAACACTTTCCCAAGGACGAGAAGGAACTGGAAGTGGAGTGTACAAGCCTATTTTTCTATTACTGGGCTTGCTTTTAGAACACATAGTACACCCTTTAAGATATCTAGAAACTGTTTCATGCATTCTTGGCCAATAACAGAATCTTTGTAGCTGTGCAACTATTTTACTTACACCAAAATGACCTGATATAAGAGAAGTATGTGCTTCTCAGATTATGTTAACTCTTTCAGTTTGTAGAATGCATAACTTTCCCAAATGATATAAGATTTGGTCCTTAACATAATCATCCAGTTCTTCTACTTGTTTGCCATGACTTAAGGTTGCATATACATCTTTAAAATCTACATCTTGAGCATATTGTTCAATGTAGCTTTCATGCATTACTGAGTTATGCTTAAGTATAGTAGATGCATTTATGATTGGTCTTGATAGCATATCTGCAACCTTATTGTGTATGCCCTTCTTATATATGATGACAAGATGAAATTGTTGTAGAAAACCCATCCACCTACAGTGTCTTGATTGCTGCAATTTAGTTTGTGAGTGCAAATATTGAAGTGGTTGATGATCTGTATGTATAATTGTTTCTTTTCCCTATAGGTAATGTTTCCACTTTTTCACACTCTGCACTAATGCATACAATTCTTTATCATATGTGGGATAATTAACTACTGCAGAAGTAAATGTCTCAAAATGATAACATATGGGTTTACCATGTTGCATCAACACTGCTCCCATGGCATAGTCACTGGCATCTGTTTCAATCTCAAATGGTCATTAAGATCTGGTAGTGCTAGTACTGGTGTTGTACTAATTTTTTCTTTCAAGGTGTCGAAGGCTTTCTGTTGTTTTCCTCCCCATTGAAACACCTTATTCAATCATGTTAAAGCATGTAAGGGAGCTGCAATAAAGGAAAATTTAGCAATAAACTTTCTCCAATATTGTGCTGCTCCTAGGAAACTCCTAACTTGTGTAGCAGATTTGGGTTTAGTCCAGTTCACAATGACTTCAACCTTAGAGGGATCTATCTTCAATTCACCACCCCCTACAATATGATCCAAATAATTTAAATATGTTTTGCCAAATTCACATTTTGATAACTTTACATAGAGATTTTATCTTTTCAAAACATCTAAAGTCTGCTTTACATGCTTCAAATGTTCTTCCCATGTTTTACTGAAAAACAAGAATGTCATCTAAATATACAATTACAAAATCATCAATAAAAGGCCTGAGTACATCATTCATGACTCTCATGAAAGTGGCAGGAGCATTAGTTAAGCCAAAATGAATAATCAACCATTCATACAGCCCTTGGTTTGTCTTGAAAGCAGTCTTCCATGCATCTTGTTCTGCAACTCTGACCTGATGATAGCCACTACGCAAGTCTAACTTGAAAAAGTAAACTGCTTCTTTCAACTGATCTAATAGATCATCAATGCGAGGAAGAGGATAATGATTCTTGATCGTTATTTTATTCAGTGCTCTATAATCAATGCACATCCTCCACGAACCATCTTTCTTTCTCACTAGTACGATTGGAGATCCACATGGTGATGTGCTTGGTCTTATGAACCCTTTATCGAGCAGCTTCTGTACCTGCTTCTTGATTTCTGCATTCTCTAAAGCAAATAACCTGTACATTCCGATGTTAGGTAATGGACCATCTTGCTGGAAATGAATATCATGTACTATTTCCCTTTTGGGTGGCAGAACTTTAGGTTCTTGAAATAGGATATCATATTCTGAAACAACTTTAACAGCTTTCTGTTTAGCATCACAGCCTTCAAATACATTGGTTTTATCAGGGTTCTTTTCCTTTACAACCATTAGTAAAAATTTCTTGCATGAATTTACAATTCTTTTCATCTGCCCTGAGTTTATGAGAGAGTAGTTATTTTCGAGTTTATGAGCTCTTACAATGTATTTTTTTCCATCTGAGTTGATACTTATTTTCAACTCTATAGAAAATGGCTTTTCTATCATACAAGTAAGGACTTCCTAAAACAATACCACATATATCCAAGGGGACTATATCTAACTCAACCTCATCTACAAATGTTGACCCAATAGCAAACCTAAGTTTACATTGTCTAGTCACTTGTAGCTTTGATTTATCACATACCCAACCTAATGGATATGGCTTCTTGTGAGGTGTTGTTAGTAATCCAAACTTCTTTACAATTGCTTCAGAAATCAAGTTTACTTGTGATCCACTATCAAATAAAGTATCAATCTTTTGGTGCTTGGAAATAACTCTAATATGAAAAAGATCATGTCTTTTCTTCTCATTATCTTCATTATCAATAGATTGTGCAAAATTACTTGTAGATGCTTCATAATTTTTACCTTTTATACCTATGCCTGTGACTGTTGTTTCATCACCTGAGTCTGACCCCAAGTCTTTCTGAATAGCAGCAGTAGTCTTCTTCTTCTTACCACCGAACTTCTTAGGTTTCAGCTCCGGATGCAAAGACCAGCAGTGTTCATCATCGTGATCCTTCTTGCAGTGAGTGTATGAAGGTTTGTCCTTATGTAAAGCGTTTTCCTTCTTATCCTTCCATTTCAGCTTCTTCTTTTCCTTGTTCTTGCTTGCAGAGGGTTTTGATGATCCCCCAATCTCTGGGTTCACATTCTTGCCTCTAGCTTCTAGATGTGTAGTCTGAACTGATACATCATCTAGGCTAGTAGGATTAAACATGAGAATGGTGTGCTTCAAATAGCTATGCAGACCACCTATATACTTCAACAAAGTTTCAGGTGAGTCTAGAGATATGCCTAGAGTTAAAACTCTTTTTCTAAATTCCTAGGTATAGCTTTGTACACTTTGACCCTTTAATTGGCGAAGAGTTTGCCAACTCATCATTGCTTGCTGCATATAAGCTAGAGGATAGAACTTTTTTTTAATGGCAGAAACAAATTCATTCCAGGTAGAAAGATTTTTACCATGTCTCTTCAGATCAACTTGTGTCTTGCTTTCCCACCACACTAGTGCAGTTCCTCCAAGGCGAACGCTAGCCAGCAGAATCTTTCTTCTCTCTGAATCAATGTTCTGCACCCTGCAATATACATCAATCTGTCTAATCCAGATATCTAGCTTTTCTGCATTTAATTCTCCATCATAAATTGGCAAATCAAACTTTACATCTAATTTAATCAAAGATGTTTTCTTCTTTTTCTTTTAAGAGCTAGGAGATGAGGATGATGGAGGTTATGGTGGAGGAGATGAGGGAGGAGGCTTTTCCCCTTTCCCTTTGCCCTTTGGATGGGCATATAGAGAAGTTTCCTCTACTCCTTTGTCTTATTTGGGTGTTGAGGTGCTTTCACCTCGACCCTTCTTAAATTTCCAATACATCTCTTCTACCTTGGCTCGCATGGCGATGAAATTGTCCATGAACTCAGATTTTGATTCCAATGGGACTTCCCCAGCCATTCTCCTCTGAGAATAGACTCTTCCAATCTATGGATTAGCATCAACAAGTTCTCCTTCTCCTAGTTTGAGCTTTGACTTAGTTAGCATTCAAGAATCCAACACAAGCTTGTTTAACCTTAGCAAACCTAAAGCTTTGATACCACTTGATCTGAAAATGAGATCTTAGACTAATATTAAGGTATTATAGACTCATATGCATGGATTTTCCTATATTACTTAGTGGAATGGATCGAAAATATTGCAAATAATATAGACAATGAGTAGTTAAATAAACATAATAGACATACACACATAACACAGCCAAATAATCAAGGAGTTCATCCAAAACTCCTAGGCTACGTCTCCTGGTCTAGCCTTCAGTGGTGACCTCTCTATTATATCTCCAAGAGCAGAGTTTTACAAAATGTGAGCTCAAATTGAGTCTCAACACAACAGATGCAAAACAGTAAGGGTTTACTTGAATCCCTTAAGTCTCTGAGTACGCAGACTCTCCCTCTCACTCTCTGTCTCTATGTTCACTCTGTCTCAGCACTGCCTGCCCTTGTCTCTGTCATTCTGTGGCTTTTAAGCCAATCTACGTTGTCTCTTCGTTTCCTCTTCTGGGATCTCTGGCTTTCGGCCTCTATCCATTCAAACCCCTTCTCAGCATTAACCAATCATGGTGTAACGTCTTCAGGGATGGTGACCACCTGTTATGAAACGGAAGGGACCATCGGCACCTTTGAAATCCCCAAAATAGTCATTCTCTGTTTACACAGAGAAATACACAATACACTGTAAAAATCCACCCAAACGCCTTTTATCGGACTTCAAATACTATCAATTCTTCCCTATAATCCCTTCGGATCCGTCTTTGGGTGCTATCGCAAGTATTCATTGATCCAATGGTTATTATTGATTTCAGGTGGCTTACATGCACAAAGATTACTCGCCCGAAAAGGGTGGTTTTCTCTCTTCGGCGCCTAGCCACGCGGCGGCCAGTGTATGGGCTCGGGCAGAGCCCGGCCAATACCACTTACCATCTAAGGCCCGCTCGTTTCAGAACTCAAAACACATATCGCTGCATATAGAAAACATTTCGGGTCCATTTTATCGCCCAATTCGCATTTCCTTCGATTTTCGTTTATTTAACGAAAATGTGGATTTACATAGGAAAACCCCTTTTTACGGAACTCAAAAGATATATATTTCTACCCATAAGACCCGTCGGGTCTGGCTTTATCACAAGTGTATCGACCCTGCTCCTTTGTATCACTCCGATGCAATATTGCGATGCAATATCGTAATCGCATATCACATAGTCCCCGGGCCGTTTGTAAGCGCTCCTTTGTATTTTGTCGATGCGATATTGCGAGTTAACCTGTGCCGTCGATCTACGCGCTTGATTGATGGTCCTTGTTGACTCACGTCGTTCGTTGTCACAACTTCCATAGGGACGCCTCCGATAACCTCTACTTGCCACCACCGATTGCGATATGCCGATCGAATCTGGACCGTTGATCGGTCAGATCCAACAGCTCCCATGCATCGTTCTTTTGACCTGTGATAGGACCTGTTTTCCATTGTTTCTTCATGTTTTTCTCTCCCAATAGTGTTTTCCGCCATTTTTAAAGGTTCATCCTTTGCAATAGTTCTTAAGTATTGAAGACTTAGAGGGTTTTTAGGATCCTTTTTGGATTAGATATAGTTGGATATTCTACTAGCAAGTGTTCTTGATATGCATTTCCATGACCCGATCAGTTGTGGCATGTTTCCTATCAGTCTAGGTTTAGCTTTGTTGATATGAGTTATTCTGTAATGTTTGATGTGTCCAGTAATGGCTGAAAGTATGGCCAAAGGTGGTCCACATTGAACATTTGGTGCAGACCAAGGAATGGGGAAATGTTGAGCTCAAAAGAATTATCTCCCATGACCTTGGTGACGATGTAAGGTCCATATCAGAGTGGTTTGAGATTCCGATGGGCTTGGGTAATGCATTCTTTCTACAAATGCAACAAAACTTTTTCGCCCACCTGAAACTTGTGTGGCACCTGATGTTGATCATGTCAATCCTTGTACTTGGCATTGGACTTCTCGAAGATGTCGTGAACCTGCTGGTAGATATGCTAGATGCGTTCAATAAACCTGGTTGCTTTATCAGCCTCAGAATGTACATGTGTGGATTCTTCCTATGTAGTTGCATGAGGCATGGCGACATCAATCAGACACAATGGTTGAAATCCCATGCCCACTTGAAAGGTACTACGACCATTCAAGCTATGGAGAGTTATGTTATAGTTGTGTTGCACATAGGGAAGGCTCTCATTTTTGTGGATGCTTGGAGTTATACATGCAAAGTGTTAGCGTTTGAAATTTCACCTCAGGCTGAGAAAGGAAAATCTCAAAGCGACATCAAACCATTCAGCCTCGTAGCTAGCCCTACAGGGCAGGAGAAGGCTCCGGAAAATCTTCAATTAGGGAGATGACCAACAAATTAACATTGATATTAGGCTAGTAAACTGATTAAAGAGGTTGATTTTGGGGTTTTTGGGTTTTTGGTGGCACATTGAGGAGAGGGCAAATTTGGCTGCGGGGATGGGACACAATTTCTGCAGGGGAGTCTTTGGGGCGAGGTAGGAGGCCGTGTTGATGTCTTTGACTGAAGTGAATGGTCAGAAATGAAAGAGAGAAGGCTAAAGAGAGCAAACAATGAATTTGAATTCTCTTTAAACAGTAGAAAACATCAAAATTAAACAAATTTAAAAGCAGAGCATGACAAGCATGAATTCTTACTTTATCACTTCATTTGTTTAATATGCAGAAGTATAGAAGGAAATGAAACACATAACAAAGCTTACAATGACTGAAGAAACACACCATCAACACATGAGTCAACAAGAATCCCAAAGATGAATGCAAAACCCTGGTCTTCCTTGCCAAAAATTGCAGAGATACAAGAGATAATACAATGAGCTACTGCT
>APFE031751008.1:0-11686 GCA_000404065.3 Pinus taeda
CCCCCCCCCCTTCTCAGTATTATTTCCAACATATATATGTTATCGAAATAATCTGCTAGGTCTATGAAGTAACTGTGGGAGATGTATTGATCACTTGATGTCTCAAGGCAATACATCCTTTCTTCTTAATACCAACTCTAAGGTTCTGAGTGACCTTGCTCTGAACTTGATTTAAGAATCTTGATCTCTAATGATGATGTAATCCTAGCAACGTTTGATTGATGCTCTTCTTAAAGGTACCTCATCTCATTGAAATCAATAATTAACTTCCCCACATGAATTCTGGGCTATGCTTAAAAGCCCGACCTATTAAGTTTTCTTGTTAGTAAGTAAGGCAACCATATTTTGTGCTAAGAGGTTTAGATTTTAAGATTGAAGTTGAAGAAAACATAAATGTAAGGAATTCTATTACATCTCATATTCGATGCCTTGACAACCTTATCCTATCTCTTACCTTGATATCAAATTATAGTATCATTTTCTTCAAAGTCAAATGCCTTATCATATTTTGAAATGTGGCTCTTGGTTGTCAAATCTACTTGACCTTCTCTCCCTTGAATTATTGAAATCATTCAAAGCTAAGAATGTGTTGTGGCCACCAACAACCCCCCTCCTTTTTTAGTGTTATTGCTAATACTAAATAAGGGGGGACCCTTAGTCAAAAATTAAAAAAAAAATCAATTAGTGTTTATATTTCCTTTTAGATGAAACTTACAACATCATGGACTTAGGAAAATACCTTTGAAGAATCTAAAAAGCTTAAGTTTCATGATGAAGAAAGTAAATTCACTCCTTAAGAGATATCGCATCGCGTGAAGAATCATAAGGTACCTTCTAATGAGTGAAAACGATAAAAAACGTGAGATTGCGACGCGAAACTCCATCGCATCACATGCATTAATGAGCACTCACGTTGAAAAACCTTAAAATCGCCGATATGCGACATCGCATATCGCACATCGCAAAAATCACATAAATGACACATAATAATTATAACGATTAAGTGATCTGTGATCTTGCGATATTGCGATACTGCGACCAAGCAACCTTGCGATAGAACAACACGATGAGATTGTGGTAATGCGATGCAGGGATCTGCGATATCGCAAAGCAAATCGAAAAGACCTCTCCATCGCAGTTGGTTCTGGCTCATTATTCGAGAAAACTTTTTTAGGCCAAGAACTGGTCATGCACTTTAATGCGAATTAATGAGTTGTTGCCAGTTGTTAATGAAGTATGGTGTTGTGTTTTTCGAAGAACTAGTTCACGTAAGGTGGCGTGTTTCTGCATATCTTCGGCATTTAAAGTTTTCTTGTCATTATTTTTATCATTACTTCCACCTCATTTGTAAACTGCAGGAACGAAGGACAAAGCGTTATACAAGGCAGTATGCAGGAAACTATGAGGAGGAAAGGTAGTACTCCAATGTCCATTTGGGAAGGCACACCTAATCTACTTAAGGAAAAGAAAGAGCTGCAGAACTCTTCTGAGGCATCCATCACAGGTCTCTCATATACAACCATGGTTGAATGGGTACTGAACGATGCTAATATCAGAAACAGACAGTTTAATTCTTAGGGTCAAGAGCTCACGGAAACACTATTTTTACAAATTTTGAGCTTTATATCCAATAAGAGAAAAAGGCGCAAAAGGAGAAAAACGCATCAGGGAAGCCCGGATCAAGGAACGGAGGCAGTTTCCGATGAGCGATTAGCACTTAGTGCTAATCGCGCATCGCTAAGAAAAATTTCTCGAAAAGGAAGACTTCTAATTACTCAGTCACCTGCAAGCCCCAAAAATTGCAAGAAAGCAACGATAGAAACAAACTGGAAACAGAAAGCTAAAGAAAGAGCAGAAGCAATCCAAGGGTTAACCAAGTTGAAATGGGATTATTACCAGGCATAGATGGTAAAGCGACATAGTCATTGGATGACTCTCAAATTATATCATCGATTTTGCTGAAAAGATAGTGCCAGCTCTTGCTGATTCTGCTTGCTTAACTCAACCAAAGGGGGAAGACAGTCATCTGACTCTACTCAGGCAAATAATGAATGCTTGCAACGTTAAGGAGCAAATACAGAAATAGTTAGATATTAGATTTAATTTTAGAAATAGTTTTTCTTAGAAAAAGGACGGTCATTTAAACCGAATCCTGAATTTCTGTAAATAAGTTATTTAGTTAGTAATATTTAAACCCTTCTCATGCATTTAGAGAAGGGTCTAGAAATTTATCAAAAACTTGTCCTCAGAACATGCACTTTTTCACCCTCTGAGGAGGTTTTGATGAATGAATGGAACAAGGTTTATTGGTATTTGCATTTGATATCTGCTACTGATGTTGCACTTCTGTACTCTTAGTGGATGTTAAATCAAGGAGAGATAAATCAATTTGTCGCTTGAAGCTCATGAGTAGGACTAGTTATAAATGGTACTTTTATCTCTTAACCGTTTATGCTTATGCGTTAAAGTGATTTTCAGTTTTCAGTTGTTTATATATTACAGCGTGGATGCCTGAGTTATCATTTGGCACTTTTGTACGGTGATAACTATTTATTTATGCTTAGTGTATGAATAGCTCATTTATGCGATATGTTTTCACAACTGTTCCGTCTAACTTTTTATACGAAGTAGTTCATATTTATTGAATTCTTTTCTTATAATAGCTGAATGATCTTTATTACCAGTTATTGTTTGAAAGCTTTTTAGATCACATAGAAGAAAGATCACACCCCGAGTTAGCATAAATTTAGATGTTTTTCTGTTTATTAGAATACAATAGCATAACATTAGATTAGAATTAGGATAGAAGTATTCCATTTAGAACAGAAACATCCATCTTTCTCACACACACACACTGAGTTGGGAAACTGGTCCCATATCCCCAGTCAGACCCGCTATAACAAACGGATAAGGAGCTGCCAACCAAGGTCCGGACCGAGCAGGTATCCCCCTTATTGTAGACACGATTTGCAAGGCCTTCAACACATGTGGCACTAGAAGGAGGGCCTGAACTATGAATGGCAAGTAAATCCAAATAAAAATACCATTATGAGAGTAAATCACCCTCACCATCTCCCCCGACTTCTCCATTACACTTAAATCCAGAGTTAGAAGTCGCCAAAACATCAACCGCTGCTACAAACCCTGACATTTCAGAACAATCTATTATTGAACCTCCCGAAGTCAAATCTCTGATTCACAAACTTCAGCAATTTTCCATTCTCCTCAAAGATCTGATAAATCTCAAGGCAACGTGAATTCACAGTATAACCCTGCTCATCCCCTCACCAAATTAAAGAGTGAAAAGTTTGGCATTCAACCAACCGAATTACCTCTTCCCAAAAGGAAAAGAGCAAGGAAATCACCTAAAGGGTCCGACAGCAAGACTCTTTCATCAACATCATCCATCTCAACCTCTTCACCGTGAAGTCAACCATCCACTCCTCCACTTCAGACCATTGTCAATCCACCCACTGGAACCCCTACAACTCCTCCTCAATCATCTGCGATCGTAATATCCTCATCTTCCCAACCACAGGGATCATCTTCTGCACTTCCCTCTGTTAGTAGTTCAGCAATGGCCCAAACTCCATGGAATAACCCTGGGGTAGTCTTAATGCCTGCACCCTTGAGTCAAATATTGGCCCATCCCGAGAAATGGCTGCCTAAGTTCAATCCCGAGGCAGGCATGCTAGCAGAAGAGCACATAAACAACTTTATGCTATCCATTAATCTCAATGGGGTTACTAATGAAGATGTTGTTGTTCGACTATTTCCTTATACTCTACAAGGAACAACCGGATTGTGGTATTTCTCATTACCCTCTGGATCTATTACTAGTTGGGACATCTTCCAAGACCAATTCCTAACCAAGTTTGGTGACGACAGGTCTACGGCAACGTTAATCAACAACCTATCCAACCTTAGGGCCTATCAAAGACTTCAATCTACGTTTCAATAAAATTCTAAACAAAATTCCTACTGCTTCCCAGCCCAGCGAAGAAGTACGATGTGAATTGTATATCACTGCTTTACCATCAAACATAGCAATCTTCATGGACAGGGCTAATAAAACAACCTTAGCCGAAAACATGAAAGAAGCCATAGCAATAGAGAAACGTATAATAGCCCTAGAGAAGAAATCCATGATAGAAGAACGAAAGTCTAAGAAGGTCACCTTCAAAGAAGAGTCCAAGAAGAAACAAGCAAAATATCCATTCGATTTGGAGGGATTGCAAAAAGTTCTGAAGACCATGTCTAATGAAATGGCCGACATAAAAAAGCAAGTAGCAGAAACTTCTTCAAAAAGGCCCTACATAGCTTTTAAAAGAGGCCCGTCAACGGATTCAAGGCCACCCAATGCTATAACAAGTGCTGAATCCGAGGAAGAGGAAGAGGAAATTGCCATTGAAGGGCAAACCGATGATGAAGAAGTTGTAGAATTACAAGGAATGTGGGATTTCATCCTCCCTCAAGAAGAAGATCAATAATTATTCCCAGTTAACACATGAAGTAGAAATCAACTTGATGCTCCCTAAACTACCCCAAAACCAAAGAGCGCAAGCTCTGCAACAAAGGATAAATTCGCAACAAAGAAAACGACATCTAAAGCGACTCAAACTAGCCCAGTCCAAACAGATTCATCAACTCCATCTAAAACACTGATCATTTTGGATGAAATGGAGTACAATATTATAGAAGACATGGAAGAGACTAGGGCCAACATTACTCTTTACAAATTGAGCAAGTTAAAGAATCAACAAAAGATAATGTTGAAAGAATTACATGCTGTGCCAATTGCACCTTTACCTGTCGTTGTACGTTCTCAAGCTTCCCAGAACATGGGAAGACCTCCAACTAATGTGACTAACAAGATTGATCCAAACGACATCGCTTTAATTAGAGGAAGATCGAGATCTCATACTCCCCCGTTTCTCCTTACTTATGAAATTTTTAACAAAAATGTACATAATTTTTTAGTGGATTCTGGCGCTTCATCGAATATTTTACAAAAGTCCATATGCACCAAATTAAACATTCAACCACAGAAATCTGCTGTTCGCATAGTTCAGCTAGATCGATCGCAAGTCGAAGTCATTGGTGAACTAAATCAAGTAACCACAAGGCTGTCATCCAACCTGAAGGTATGTCAAGTTATTGACATTTTAGTCGCTGATATCCCTGAATTTTATGGCTTAATTCTTAGCAAGGGTTGGTTAGAAAAACTGCATGGATACTTCACAACTGACTGGTCGCACATGTGGCTGCCTTGCAATGGTAAGTCAAATCAAATAAAAGTTGAACGAGAATTACATCAGAAGTACATAGTAACAGAATTAGAGGGGGAAAATGAACCAGTAGCATGTAACAATAGCATAATTGGCAATTACTCAGTAGATTCTTTCCTCGGCAATTTAATGCTCATACGTCACCTTATTTAGAACATTCTATTTTGTCCCAAGTCGAATTTTTTTCTCAAACAGATAGTTCAAAATGTATCAATTTTTTAGATAGACCTATAAATAAATCTTTGTTTTGGAAATTATTTTTTGATGGTTCTAAATCTAATGAAGGAGCAGGAGCAGGATGCGTGCTAATTAGTCCAGAAGGAGATAAAATCATGTTAACATGTAGGCTCGAATTTGATTGTACCAAAAATACAGCAGAATATGAGGCTTTAGTCCAAGGGTTGTACAAAGTAATCGGGTTAGACATCAAGTACCTCCAAGTCTTCGGAGACTCTGAAATTGTAGTCAGATAGGTACAGAATACTATACATTACTTATCAGGTCATTTAAAACACTATCAATATTTAGTTCAAGATCTGATTGAGCATTTTATAGCATTCAATATTTCATCAATTCCCAGACTCCAGAATGCAAGCGCTGACCTTTTAGCTAACGTAGCTTCTAAGCTCATTCCTTCGGAAGATTTTAGTCCAAATAGATTCTCAATAGAATTAATCTTTAGACCTTCTATTCTTGACCACATCACAAATTGGAGAATATTCAACGATGATCCTGATATCGTAAATTTCTTTACATCTGAAGGATCCTACTCCAATCAAATAATTGATGAAGACCAACATGATTGACAATTGCAACAAGATAGCACTAACAATGCTATACCTAAGTCGGTTGTCAAGTTAGAAGATCTGTACGATTTGAAAGATCGGTTTAAAAGGTCTACCAATTCAAAGCTCCAAAGTTCAACTTTGAATTTTGAATTAGTAAACCTAGGAACCGATGCCAAACCACAAAACATTAATCTAGGCCTTGGCCTAGCCCCTGAAGAAAAACTAGCATATATTTGTCTTTTAAGACAACAAAAAAATGTTTTTGCTTGGAACTATGATGAACTCAAAATGTACGTCACTTCCATCATCCACCATACTATTCCAATGACCGATAATGAAAAACCTGTCCAACAAAAATTGAGAAAGATCCATCCCAATTTAGAAAATCAGATAAAAACCGAGCTCAATAAGCTGTTGAAAGCCAAGATAATCTTTCCCGTCAGACATTCTAAATGGGTCTCCAATATGGTACCTATTAGAAAGAAAAACAGAGATATTAGAATTTGCATTGACTTTTGAAATCTTAACAAGGCCTGTCAAAAAGACAATTTTCCCTTACCACCTATGGAGTAGATATTGCAGGCAGTGGCGAGCTTAGAATTAATGTCTTTCTTGGGTGGATTTTCAGGATACAATCAAGTGTTGGTACATCGTGATGATCAATTTAAAACCACATTCAGAACTAAATGGGGCACATATGCATATCGAAAGATGCCATTTGGTTTGATTAATGCTGATGCCACATTTCAGAGAGCCATGGACATCACATTTAAAGGTTTAGTCAATAAATCTGTAGTAATTTATTTGGATGATATAACCGTGTATTTCAAGAAACGAAGCGACCATCTCAAAGAATTGAAACAAATCTTCCAACGATGTTTAAGGTATGGAAATTCACTTAACCCAAAGAAATATTTTTTCGCATTAAGTGAAGGGAAACTTCTAGGGTTCATAGTGTTAAAATCTGGAATTCACATCGATTCTAACAGAACCAAAGAGATTTCTGAAATATCCCGACCTCATAACAAAAAAGCCATGCAATCTTTCCTTGGTCAGATCAACTTTGTAAAGAGATTTGTTCCAGATTTTTCACGAATCATGTCTCCTTTACAAGCCATGATAAAAAAGAACTAAAATTTTAAATGGGGCCAAGATGAGCATGAAGCATTCAACCTGATCAAACAAGCTATTATTAATGCTCCATCTTTAGCAACTCCTAATTTTTCAGAGCCTTTTATTTTATATACATTTGCCTCAGATAGGTCATATGCTGCGATACTCGCTCAAACGAATCAAGAAAAGGAGGAAGCCCCAATTGCTTTTTTCAGTTCAAATTTACAGGGTGCTGAATTAAATTATTCAAATGTGGAGAAACAGGCTTATGCTGTTTTCAAAGAAATCAAATACTTCAGACCTTTTCTACTCAAAACCCATACTAAAACTATAGTACCGTTTCCAGCGGTAAGGAATCTTCTAGTACAAAAGGATGTGGGTGAGAAAAGGGCCAATTGGGTTACTGCCTTACAAGAATATGACATAGAAATTAAACCAGCCAACATTGTAAGAGGTCAAGGCTTTTGCAAAATGCTGGCTGGAGTGTCGCGAATTTTTGAAATTCCATCTGTAGAGGTACAAATGTGCGACGTAAGCCTAAACGATGCAGAGTCATTATACACTGATATCATTTATTATCTTAAGAATGGGTATGCTCCTTCACACCTTGATCATACTAAGAAAAGAGCTCTAAGGTTAAAAGCCAAACAATATTAGCTCATAAATGATATTCTTTTTAGAATAAATTATGATTATGTTCTCCTTAGATGTCTTGAGAAATTTGAAGCTGAAAACGTTTTGCAGGAACTTCACGATGGGCCAGCAGGCGGACACTATGCTGGAGATGCTACTGCACATAAAATATTGCGTGCAGGGTATTAATGGCCCACGTTATTCAAAGACTCGCACAGTTACGTGAGGAAATGTCAAGTCTACCAAACTACTGCTGGGAAACAAAAGAAGCCATCCTTACCACTACAACCAGTTAACATTGATCAACCTTTCAGTCAGTGGGGATTGGACATAATAGGTGAGATTGTTCCTCACTCTTCTAAGCAGCATAGATATATCCTTACAGTAACAAATTATTTTACTAAGTGGGTAGAAGCAATTCCACTCAAGACGGCTAATGCTTAAAATATCATTGAGTTCATAGATCAATTTATAATCACTAGGTTTGGATTGTCTTCCGCTTTAATGTTTGATAATGCATCATACTTTTCTGGAAATGCAATGACTGAATTTGCACTTAAAATATGATTCAAACTTAAATATTCGGCTAATTATTACCCACAGAGCAATGGGTTAGCCGAGTCTACAAATAAAAACCTAATCAGGATTATCAAAAGAAAAGTAGACCAAAATCATAAAAATTGGCATAAATCTTTAATATATGCTTTGTGGGCAGACCAAATAACGAGAAAAGCTTCCATCGGCACTTCTCCCTTTAATTTAGTTTATGGGAAAGAAGTGGTTCTTCCGACTCATTTAGCAATTCCCTCTTTGTCTCTAGTTCAATACATTGATGAAGTACCAACTTCCTCATTACATCTAAGAAAAATGGAAATAATCAAATTAGAAGAACAACGAGAACAGGCTAAGAAAATGCATGCTCATCATCAAGCACTAGTAAAATCCTCTTTTGATTCAAACATAATTACCATAAAAGATTTTCAGATGGGAGACTTAGTTTTAAAATGGGACAAGGCTCATGAAGAAAAGGGGAAACATACAAAATTTCAAAGAATGTGGCTTGGTCCTTTTCAAATTGTAGAAGACACAGGTCCATCAACGTTTGTGTTACAGGATTTAGCAGGTAAAAGAGACTCTTTGCCTGTCAACAGACAAATTCTCAAGAAATATTTTCCATAGAATATTATTCTTCTATTTTTGTAGAGTAATAGTTTTTCTTTTCATAATAAAACCAATTGTGAATGGTTACATTAGGCATTTTCGAAAAAGACACCAACTCTCTTTCAGATTTTGATTTTTCGCTTGTATAAATGGAAAATCTTTTGGAAGTTTAATCTTTATTATTGAAATATATAGTTAAAGACTCTAACCTAGATATGACACTAGTTTCAACTTCATAAAGTTTGAAGAAAACAACCTTTAGCAAAGAAATTGTTTTATATCAGTGAATGAAAGGTATCAATAACAAAATAAAGATTCTCTGTAGAACAGCTACTTCCAAAAACTCTACCATTGTCGTCCAGAGCTATCTAAAGGAAACAATGACTTCCTCCCTGCTAAAGGAATCACAACTTTCAGAGGAACAATCCAAGGATACACTTCATCTTGAAGAATGAGAGGTCTCATCACGAGTTGGCTTATCATAATCACAGATATTATAACTTGCTGACTTTGCCAAATACTGCATACCACAACAGGGAAATGACTCAAGATTGTTACAATCAAAAGGCAAGGGGTCTCATCACGAGCCAACTTGTTTAACAAAGTTATAAATCGAGTGAATGACTGTGTCATAAATTGGCTATCAAACCAAGACATTGTTCTTTAAGAGTAAAAAGAAAATAAAAGCAATAAGTGTGGATGTGGATTCTTCTTTGAGAGCTGTAGGTTTCTTTAAGTAGGATACAGGATCATTGCTAGGTAACAGGTAACCCTGTCGAGGCTATAAATGCCTGCTGGCAGCAGAGGCTCTACCTACGAAAAATGAGCATATTTAAAACTGGTTTACAGAGAAGACTTTGTTTTATCTTTACAGACCAAGTAATGACTGATGTAAATACAAGGACTAACTTGAGGGAGCAAATAATGGCAGTTGAAAATAGATGAAATAAAATGTCATTGACAGGTTAGAGAATAATGTACTTTATCTTTCCATAATAAAGTTTAATTTTCTGAAAAATTTTCTATTCTGGAAGTTTAGAAAATTCAACAGAAACATAGAGATAACTGGTTCTTCCAAGTGAATCGCCAATTGTTGTGGCCACCAACAACCCCCCTCCTTCTTTAGTGTTATTGCTAATACTAAATAGGGGGGACCCTTAGTCAAAAATTAAAAAAAAATCAATTAGTGTTTATATTTCCTTTTAGATGAAACTTACAACATCATGGACTTAGGAAAATACCTTTGAAGAATCTAAAAAACCTAAGTTTCATGATGAAGAAACTAAATTCACTCCTTAAGAGATATCACATTGCGCAAAGAATGATAAGGTACCTTCTAATGAGCCAAAATGATAAAAAACGCGAGATTGCGATGCAAAACTCCATCGCATTGCATGCATTAAGAAGCACTCACATTGAAAAACCTTAAAATATCCGATATGCGATATCGCATATCGCACATCCCAAAAATCGCTTGAATTACACATAATGATTATAACAATTAAGCGATCTACGATCTTGAGATATTGCGATATTGTGACCAACCAACCTTGCGATAGAACAACACGATGAAATTGCGATAATGCGATACAACGATCTGTGATATCGCAAAGCAAAATCGCAAGACCTCTCCATCGCAGTTGGTTCTGGCTCATTATTCGAGAAAACGTTTTTAGGCCAAAAACTGGTCATGCACTTTAATGCGAATTAATGAGTTGTTGCCGGAGTTGTTAATGAAGTATGGTGTTGTGTTTTTCGAAGAACTAGTTCACGTAAGGTGGCGTGTTTTGCATATCTTCGGCATTTAAAGTTTTCTTATCATTATTTTTATCATTACTTCCACCTTATTTGTAAACTGCAGGAACGAAGGACGAAGTGTTATACAAGGTAGTATGCAGGAAACTATGAGGAGGAAAGGCAGTACTCCAATGTCCATTTCGAAAGGCACACCTAATCCACTTAAGGGAGAGAAAGAGCCGCAGAACTCTTCTGAGGCATCCATCACAGATTTCTCGTATACAACCATGGTTGAATGGGTACTGAACAATGCTGATACTAGAAACAGACAGTTTAATGCTTAGGGTCAAGAGCTCATGGAATCACTATTTTTACAAATTTTGAGCTTTATACCCGATAACAGAAAAAGAGGCAAAATGCGAAAAACACATCAGGGAAGCGCGAAGCAAGAAACAGAGGCAGTTTGCGATGCCCAATTAGCGCTTAGCGCTAATAACACATCACTAAGAAAACTTGCTCGAAAGGAAGGCTTCTAATTACTCAGACACCTACAAGCCTCGAAAATTGCAAGAAAGGAACGATAGAAACAAACTGGAAATAGAAAGCTAAAGAAAAAGCAGAAGCAATCCAAGGGTTAACCAAGTTGAAATGGGATTATTACCAGGCATACATGGTAAAGCCACATAGTCATTGGATCACTCTCAAGTATATCATCAATTTTGCTGAGAAGATAGTGCCAACTCTTGCCAATTCTGCTTGCTTAACTCAACCAAAGGCGAAAGACAGTCAGCCGACTCTACTCAGGCAAATACTGAATGCTTGCAATGTTAAGGAGCAAATATACAAATAGTTAGATATTAGATTTAATTTTAGAAATAGTTTTACTTAGAAAAAGGACGGTCATTTAAACCGAATCCTGAATTTCTGTAAATAAGTTATTTAGTTAGTAGTATTTAAACCCTTCTC
>APFE031751012.1:19435-49620 GCA_000404065.3 Pinus taeda
TCTCCAAGCACACCACAAGGAGGAAATTCAAGTTCGTCTTCAAGCACTTGCACACCAAATGAAAGAGGTAAGAAGTTTAGAAATCTAAGTGATATTTATGATGAAGGAATGAATTCCTTATTTGCCTTGTTTTGTCATGTTGATGATCCTATTCATTTCGAGGAAGCAATTAAAAATAAGAAATGGATAGAAGCTATGGATGAGGAGATGAATGCCATAGAGAGAAACAAAACATGGGATTTGGTTGAGCTACCTAAAGGTAAAGAAGTTATTGGAGTGAAATGGGTTTATAAGACCAAGAGCAATGCTGAAGGCAAGATAGAAAGGCACAAGGCAAGGCTTGTTGTCAAAGGGTACAAGCAGCAGTATGGGAGAGATTATGAGGAGACTTTCGCCCCGGTTGCAAGAATGGAAACCGTGAGAGCAGTGCTGTCCATAGCAGCACAAAACAAATGGAAAGTCTACCAAATGGACGTGAAGTCAGCATTCCTAAATGGAGTGTTAAAGGAAGAGGTTTATGTTGAACAACCTCTAGGCTATGAGAAGAAAGGTGAAGAGCACAAAGTGTGCAAATTGAAGAAAGCTCTTTATGGGCTGAAGCAAGCGCCAAGAGCATGGTACAGCAGAATAGATTCATATCTATTGGATAATGAATTCGACAAGTGTGAAGGAGAACCCACTGTCTACATCAAAGAAAAAGATGGTAAAATTTTAATTGTTGTCTTGTATGTTGATGATGTTATTTTCACAGGTAATGATGATCAGCTCATTAAGAATTTTAAATCAGTCATGAAAGAGGAATTTGAAATGACTGACATGGGTTTCTTGAGATACTTCTTAGGCATAGAAGTAGATCAAAATGAAAAAGGAATTTTTATCTCACAGGCAAGATATGTAAATCAAGTATTGAGCAGATTTAACATGCAAGAATGAAAGGCAGCGATCACTCCCACAGTAATGGGATTAAAACTCAGAAGAGAGGACAGCAGCAAGGATTTTGATCCTAGCTTGTACAAGAGTATTGTAGGTAGCCTTATGTATTTAACAACAACCAGGCCTGACATTATGTATGCTGTTAGTTTAATTTCCAGATTCATGGAGAGGCCAAAGGAGGCACATTGGCAGGCAGCAAAAAGAATTTTGAGGTATGTGAAAGGTACCAAAATGTTTGGAATTTTATATAATGTCTCAGAACATTCAGCTTTGGTTGGATACACAGATAGTGATTGGGCTGGAAGTGTTGATGATCGGAAGAGCACTTCCGGTTATGTTTTCCATATGGGTTCAGGAGCCATTTCATGGGCTTCTAAAAAGCAGTCCATTGTAGCATTGTCTACAGCAGAGGCTGAATATGTGGCAGCTACAGCAGCAGCATGTCAAGCAGTTTGGATGAGAAGGATGTTGAGGAGCTTAGGCCAAGAGCAGGCAAAAGCGACAGTGACTTTTTGTGACAATATCTCAGCTATTGCATTGTCAAAGAATTCAGTGTTTCATAAGAGAACGAAACACATTGATACAAGGTTTCACTACATTAGAGAATTAGTGAACAATGGAGAAATTGTCCTAGAACATTGCAGGACTCAAGAACAGGTTGCAAACATCTTGACAAAGCCATTGGATCAGAAAAGCTTTGAATTTTTGAGGAAGTGTCTGGGTATGACCGAATGCCCAGCAGTTGAAATTAAAGGGGAGTGTTGAAATTATAATTTCCACTGCGCGCGCGGGCCAGCAATTCAACTGCGCCGTACCAATGTCAAAACCACCCAGCAGAAAACCATAAACCACCCTCAACCATATCGCACCGCTTTTTGTCAAAAGAGGTTTCTGTGCGAAGGGAATTCGATGCAATTTGGAGGAGGCACGGGGATTGGGGTGACATCACCCTCCAACACTTTTCGGACGACAAAAGTCAGTTAAAATAGCCCATCCGATATGCGTCCAATCAAAGAGAGTGTTGTCCGCCGTCCGATCGCGAGGAAGGTGCATACAGGGTTTGTTAAACATAGATGCAGCGTGGAGTAAGATAATGGCCCATACCCTAAGTTAATATTATGACATGTTTTTGGTAATGTATTTAATGTCCTTCCTACGGCACGTAATGTTTCTTCTTAAGGAAGTATGGGCGTAATAATGTAAGGTAAGTTTTTATTTTTATTATTTTCGCATATGTAATATATGAGCGTTGACTCTAGGTTATGGTGTATTGCACACGGGAAGGTGAAGAACCTCTGTTCGCAGCAGCGAGAATGAAAAACCACACAGGTCGTAAAAAGGAAATGTAACATAGGCAGCGTAAAAATCCTTTTTGTAGTGTAAGAAATGCAAAGAATGCACAGTAGTGCAGGAGGAGAAGTAAATGAAGAAAACCAGGGGGTAGTTTTGTTTCAAAACCATGAATTGTTTCACACAGCAGTGAAAAGGTAAATCGGTAAATCCATGTAAGTTTTTTTTTCACACAGCAGTGAATGTAAATGAAATTTTTACACACAGTGGTGTAAAATTTCAAAGGAGGCAGAGTAATTTTTGTTAAAATGTTTTGGTGGAATACTCTGTTCAGTAAATTTTTTTTAAGGCTCCTTTGTGCTAAAGATCCTGGAGTAAAGAAAACAGAGCATTCCCTCTGTGTGCTTGAATATTTGTGTTTTTGGGATTTTCCCCTCAAAAATCCCCAAGAGAATATAGATATAGTCAATAGACTCTCTAGGTCTATTCGTGCAGGAGTGATTTTAGCTAAGTAGATTGAAAAGGCGCAATTTGAATAGAAAGAAGCACTATATTCATGTCAATATTCTTTCCTGTCTGAGCAGATTGACAAGACACAATTTGAGAAAATATTATAATACATTGAGCATGGGAAGCTAGAAGGAGCAAAACTATTGACAGGCGGTGTCTGAGCAGATTGACAAGACACAATTTGAGAAAATATTATAATACATTGAGCATGGGAAGCTAGAAGGAGCAAAACTATTGACAGGCGGTAATCGCGTGGGTGAGACAGGATTTTACATCGAACCAACCATTTTCTCCGATGTGCAGGTTCTCCCACTGAACACTATACAGCTAGATGCCATAAATTTTTACTTTGACAACACTTTTAAAACTATATATAGAAAAAGCATGTGGGATACACATGGATAATAAAATTTCATAATGTTTTGGGGTGGATTTCTTTATTGCGTTGATGTATCAGGAGGACATGAAGATTGGGAAAGAAGAAATATTTGGACCAGTCATGTCCATTTTCTAAATTTACGTCAGTTCAAGTTTACGTAAGTTTGAAATCTAAATAAAAAAATTATTAATTATTAAATTACACTCTATTCTTTGTTATGATTCCTGTCACACTTAATTGTTTTTTACAACTCTACGATAATATTTGCAGGACCATTGAAGAAGCCAGAGAACTGGGCAATAAAACAATGTATGTTTTAGCTGTTGGAATTGTGTCGAAGAATATAGATACAGTCAATAGGCTTTCGAGATCTATTCGGGCAGGAGTGATTTGGGTTAACTGCTACTACGCATTTTTTCCCGATGCTCCGTTTGGAGGGTACAAGATGAGTGGGATCCGTAGAAAGCAGGGTCTCCATGATTCACCTCGGTTGTAGAACTCTGCTTTAACCTCTATCAAATGTGTTGGTCAAATGCTTGATGTCTTTATATATTTAGGTTGAGGCTTCCATAAATTGTTGTATGTAATCACTTGAGTCAATGATGTCATTTCCTTCGCATGAATTCCTTATGTATCAAATTATTCATTACATTTACATCGGTTTTTATTTCAATAATTATACATATAAAATTGAAATGATATTATTTATAATATTATATTTTTTTACTTTTTGAATGAATTTTGAACTATTATATTATTGATTTGGTAATTTTTAATAAATTATTTGTTAAGTATGATTTAAAATTAGATAAAGTAATAATGATATGAGAGGATTTTTGATTATTTTTAGTGATATAATTTATTATTAATTTTAAAGAATTATTCAGATATTAATTTACCAGATTCAATAGTTTTACAAATATTTTGAAATTGCTATATATAATACTTTTGAGATAAAGTATTTTTTATTGTGTAGTATTTTAATAAATTCTATTATTACACCTGGTCTATCAAGTGTTGAGAGGGATCAAATCTTTTGAGGTGGACTTTTCTTAAAAGAAAAAGAAATTAAGAAAGGTTTTCAAGTCAAGGGATTTGATCCATCTAGATGTTTGATAAATCCAATTCCATCATTATTGTAGATATATGTTGGTTCCAATTGTTGTGTCTACATAAAAATTTAGATGATCATCAATTATGTACATTTAATTTTTTTTTATTGAATATCCTCTATAATCTAAATAGTACTATCAAGAACACCACTTCAAGCTTTACATAAGGAATAATGTGAATATGGTAAGTAACATTGTTCAATGATGATGATGGGAATGGTAAGATAGATCACAAATAGATTATAAAATAATCTCAATCAATATTCATCACCATTTTTTATAGCTATACTTGGTAGATGGGAATGGTAAGATAGATCGCAAATAGATTATAGAATAATCTCAATCAATATTCTTCACAATTTTTGATAGCTATACTGCGTAGGCTTCTTATATTTTTGTATCAACCATAGGGAGGTTGAATTTGAGGGCCATTCAAAATTCCAAGTCAAGACAAGTTGTACCCTACCTCTCCTTTCCAATACTACTAGTTACTTTCTCCAACAATAATTGTTGTTACTTCATGAAGCCTCAAGAAGCACTCCACTTATGAAGGTGGGTATCATAAGGACGGCTCATCCAAATTGATGAAAAATCAATAAAAATTTCAACACCTTGGGTTGTACTTGGGTTTACAGGAGACTTCCTTAGTCTTTGTATTTTGAATTGATCATCTTTGAAATTAGAGTCCATGTGACATTTGCTACTTGTTCTTAGGCATCTAGGATTAATATAAATTATAGAAGTGGGTTATATGACCTCTTCATTTAGATTCTTGCCACTTCGTCCCTTATAGTTGAAGATGTTGGAATGACGTGGCCTTTTCTTTCATAATTCTAGTTCTAGTAGCTAATGATTTGGGGCTCATGTAAGCATTTTCCTCTAATTATGTTTCTATGATCATGATTTGAGATCATCTAAATGACAACTTATATTTTGTTTCAATTTTAAGTTATATTATTGTACCAAGTGATTTCCTAATGTTTTTGATCTGTGAATAACTATGGATACTCCATTGGGTAGTTCAACCCAACATATCTAATAAATTTTATATTGAAAATACAAAATCTATATTATGAGGATCATTTTCCTTAGAATTATGGATATATTAGGTTACTATTTTTATGGATATAATATAAAAAATGAAGAAATAGAGAATATACAAAATACAATTACTTATAATCATAATAACACAAGATATGACTCGAGAAATTGTTTCGGGAGAGAACCCAATTGGAAGGTGATGTTGCTCTACTATCTCTTTCTATAAATGTAAATGGATCCAAATACAAAGAAGTGAGATCTATGGCTCATACAATACTATAGTGCACAAACCATCTTTGTTCTCTCTCACTGACCAGGTGCTTAAAATTAGGCTCAAAAATCCAATTGTTAGAATCTCCATGAAATTAGCTTCAAATTGAAGATCTTGTCATCTTGATTCCAATGGTGCAAACGACATTCAAATCTGAGCTCTTATGAAGAAGTTAGAGAAAGCCAAATTTTAGGTTTGACTTGGACAAATGACAGGGAAATATGATGTGGCACGACTCTTCAGGGAATGGGGAAGCACCAAGTGGCAAGCCGCCATTAGCCCTCACATTTCGCAAATGTCATGTCGCAGGTGGGTCGACGTTAAAAACTGACCCCAAAAATAGATAGGGTGCGATGCGATAATCATAATCGCACATCGCAACAGGGCAGGGTTGCGATGTGATAGTCGCAATCGCAGATCACAATCGCACACCACAAAAAATAGAGTCTTATAGCTATAAGACCGTTAGTACTCCTCCGATTGCGAATTGCAAAAATATCCTGGATGCGATAAGTTGATGAGTTCTCACCGCCGTATACACAAACCATAAGCCCTTCAGGTCTCACCAATTGCGATTTGCAATGGGACAGTCGGTGCCAATAGATTATGGACCAACGCATGGTAAAATTTGCGCTCAGTTAGCAATTTTTGGAGATAATTTATAGGATCATACTGGATTTGGAGCGAATAGTGGAAAAACTAGGAGAGGTCATAAATTCTTTAGTTTTCCATGAAATTGGATGCAAAAAGAGGCTAGATAGCCATTTTTGGTTATTCTAAACTGATTGGAGTAGGTTTCAGAAGCATTTGATCATCGTAAACACAAAATTTTACACTTTGGAGCATAATAGAGAGGCCCAAGCTATTAGAAGCTGGACGAAGGAGACGTAGCCCAGAAGGGGTGAACTCCTTTATCGAATTCCTATTGTAATGTGTTTTTGATGATGTTCTATACATATTTATGTAGTTGTTTAGTCTCTTATTTATATTAAACAACTCATAAAATTAACATAAGAACTCGTCATTTCACTTGCAAAAAATAATGAATCCCTAAGCACAATGAAAGCAGTTTGTTTCTAATCTGAGAAGGATCTTAGCACAATAATCTAATATTCTAAATCAGATCATTTTGGTATCAGAGCTCTAGGTTTTCTTTGTGAAATAAGGATTTACTTGTTTGCAATTTTATGTCGTTATTACAAGGTTAAAACTCAAAAGAGAAGAAGTGAAGCTGGTTGGAAACCCTGAAGTTGGGTCAAGGGGAAGGAGAGCAAAGGTTTCCACAATCCCCCACACCAGTTCAGCCTTGAGTTGCAGTTGACACTCCAGAGATCATGTCTCATGATGAAGAATCTACAAACATGACAGAAGATGAGAAGACCTTTAGAATGCCTTTCTTTGATATGATAGAGATGGTGAAGGTCTTCTATGAAGAGAGGAATACCAAGTTGAAAGGGGAAAGTTCCAAACCTCCCAAAGGAGAAGTCTCTTCAGAAGGAGGCAATGGAAATGGAGACAAACCTCCACCCTCTCAACGATATTCTTCATCTTGTTCTTCAAAAAGAATCTTCACCCTCTTCCACTAACACAACCCTTACTCGTACTCATCATCATTCTTGAAAAGGAACTGGTAAATCACCTTTTTTAAAATTTGATGTTAAATTTGAGTTGCAAATGTATAATGGTGAACTGAATGCAGATAAGCTTGATAATTGGATTCATCATTTGGAGGTCTATTGTGGGATTCAAAACCTTCAACAGGATGACATAAAGATTCAATTAGCTTCCTTGAGAATGGAGGGCGCAACATTGGTATGGTGGGAATCAAAAACTCACGAGGAGATTTAAAAACATGGTAAGATCTCAATTTCTTGGATTGATTTCATTGTTGCAATCAAAATACAATTCTACCCTCTAGCTTATATGCAGAAAACCATCATGATTTGGCAGAACTTTAGATAGCTCAAAGGTAAAAACGTGCAAGATTAGACCCAATAATTCAGGAAAAGGTCTTTAACGTTAGGTGTAGATTTGCAATCACAGGACACATTGTTGAAGTACATAGGTGGTTTATGCAGTTACCTTGGGCATAATATCTTAATGTTTAATCCCAATAATCTAGATGATGTGTGTGTGCAAGCCACTCATCTTGAGGCAAGAGGGAAAAACACCCAAGAAGAAGGTAGTAAAAATCCGTTTAAGGGTAAACGAAAGGAGAAGGCTTTGAAAGGGAAGGCAAAGAAAAATGCGCTTATCAAAAAAGAAGGAGAGAAAATTACATGAAAGCATTGTTCTAGAGAGGGTCACGATGAAGCTCATTATTGGAAGTTTCATCCTGAAATGAGACCATAGAAAAACAACAAGGAGGGAAAACAAAAAACAACTGCAACCACTCAACAATATTTGGTATTTGATTCGGGCGATGAAACTAAAATCACAATCATGGGTTAAAAGGAAAAGAATTCATTGCTAGCACTAGTTCTTCAAACTCACAAAATGAAACTCCAAATGAAAAGTGGATAATAGAAATTTTTCACATAAGGGCGATATCAAAACACAACAAGATTGATACGTTGTTCGATAGTGGCTCTCAAGCCAATGTTGTCTCTGAAGACATTATCAAAAGTTTAAATTTGGAAATTGTTCCACATCATAAACCGTATCCACCAGGATGGGTGTGTGACAACGCGCAATTAGAGGTTATGAGAAAGTGTAAATTGAAATTTTCCATTACTGCAAATTTCATAGATGAAGTGGAGCAAGACATTGTGTCGTTAGATATCTGTGGCATAGTTTTGGACATCCCGTACCTTTATGACATAAAAGCTATCTTCCATAGACATGAAAGTGAATATCATTTATTCAAAGGTGGAGTAGAATATATTGTGAGAGCTCATAGCAAGAAAATAAATCATTCGCTTGCTAATGCAGGGAAGATGAAAAGACAAGTGAATTAGAGCAAGAATTTTGTGCTTCTAATAATCAAACCCAACGATGATGTTGATAATGAAGCTTTTAAAGGTTGTGATTCAAATTTGAAATTTGAATTGGTTGACATAGTTAACCAATATGACGAGATGTTTCAAGAACCAAAGGGATTACCTCCCAAGAGAGGAATCTAACATGAGATACAATTACAGTAAGATTGTCCTCTTCCTAATATTGGCATGTACAAGATGTCAGTGATGGAAAGTGCAGAAATTAAGAAGCAAATTCAAGAGTTGTTGAATAAAATAATCATCAGATCATCTTCCTCTCCGTGTGGTTCACCTATTGTCTTGGTTCCAAAGAAGGATGGAACATTGCGCATGTGTGTGGAATTTCGTGTATTGAACAAAATTACAGTAAAGAACCGTTACCCACTGCCCATAATAGATGACTTACATGATCAATTGAAAGATGAAAAATATGTTTACTAAGGTGGACTTAAGAAGTGGCTGCCATCAAATTATAATAGCTGAAGGAGACATTTGGAAGACCACATTCAAAACAAAACAGGGTTTGTTTGAATGGCTAGTTATGGCGTTTGGTTTATCTAATGCTCCTGCCACATTCATGCGTGTGATGAATGATGTACTGAGGCCATTTATTGATGAGTTTGCCATAGTCTACTTAGATGGCATGTTAATTTTCAGTAAATCTTGTGATGAACATGTCATGTATGTAAGAAAAGTACTTGATGTCTTAAAACAAGAACAATTGTATCTTAAGATGTCAAAGTGCGAATTTGGAAAAACTTCATTAGTTTACCTGGGTCATATTGTTGGAGGAGGTGAGTTGAAAATAGATCCCTCCAAGGTTGATGTCATTGTGAATTGTCCAAGGCCCAAGACAGTTATGGAGGTAAGAAGTTTTTTGGGAGAAGCCCAATATTGGAGGAAATTCATTGCTAATTTTTCTCTTATAACAACTCCTTTGCATGTGTTGAAAAGCAGGAAAAGGGTTTTTCAGTGGGGAGGCAAACATCAAAAGGCCTTTGATGCATTGAAGGAAAATATTAGTACAGCTCCAGTACTTGCACTTCTAGACTTGAGATAGTCGTTTGAGATCCAGAGTGATGACAGTGACTACGCTATGGGTGCAATCCTCATGCAACATGGTAAGACTATATGTTTCCATTCATAAAATTTTAATAGTGTAATGATTAACAATCCTACATATGACAAGGAATTGTATGCATTGGTGCAAAGTGTGAAAAAATGGAAACACTACTTGATGGGTAAGGAAACAATCATTCACACTAATCATCAACCATTTCAATACTTGCAATCATAACCAAAGTTGCAGCAATCAAGGCACTTCCAATGGATGGGTTTTCTTCAACAATTCCACTTGGTAACCAAGTATAAGAAAGGTATTTACAAGAAAGTTGTTGATAAGCTTTCTAGTCCTATTGTTAGTGCAACTACTTTACTCAAGCATAATTGTTTTTTACATGAAAGTTATATTGAGCAATATGCATTAGATAATGAATTTAAAGATGTTTATGCAAGCTTGAGTCAAGGTAACCAGGTAGCAGAATTGGATTATCATTTGCATGATAATTTGTTGTACCATCTTGGAAAGCTTTGTATTCCACAGGGAGAAAGAATTAACATCATAAGAGAGGCACATACTTCTCTTATTGTTGATCATTTCAATGTAAGTAAGATGGTGGCACATCTATAGAGGTATTGTTATTGGCCTCGTATGCTTGAAAGTGTGTTTCTTTTTATTAAAGGATGTTCATTTTGTGCAATAAGTAATCCTAGAAATAGGAAGTTATGATTGTACACACCACTTTCGGTTCCTTCACTACCGTGGGAGAGTGTTTCTATGGATTTTGTAGGAGGTCTTCCATTGTCAAAAAGAGGTGTGGATAGGTTTAGGAAAATGTGTATTTTGATGCCATGTAAAAAGAAAGTTATAGCTGAACAAACTGCTTTGTTATTCTTTTAGAATGTTTGGGTACATTTTGGATTGCCCACATCCATTGTTAGTGATCAAGATTCTCACTTTGTTGGGAATTTTGGTTCAATCTTGTGGGGATTCATGGACACCAAATTGAAAAAGAGTGTAGGTTTTCATCCACAAACAGATGGTCAAAGAGAAGTGGTGAATAGAACAATGATACATCTTCTTCATTGGTATTGTAGCAAGCATCCTAACTTGTGGGATGAACATTTTCACTATATTCAACATGCTTACAATTGAGCCAAGCACTCTTCAACTCAAACTTCACCATTTGAGGCATATGCTCGGGATACTTGCCTAAATCCCCTTTGGATTTTATTTTTGGCAAAGATGTTGTTATTGAAGGTCATAGCGATAGACAAAGCAAGAAATATCATTGAGGAAATCCAATTAGTACACCAAAAGGTTCAAGAAAAACTTGCGAAAATCCAAGGCAAGTACAAAGAAAGGCATGATAAGCATCGTCAAGATCACAGGTTCCAAGTTGGTGATGGATTTTGGCTTCACAGTAATAAAGAGAGGCTTCAAGAAGAAGTTAAAAAGCTTAAACCAATTAGATATGGTCCATTCAAAATTTTGGAAAAGATTGGTAACAATGACTTCAGGTTGGATTTGCCTTCATATATGCAAATTTATGTTGTTGTTAATGTTGAGAATTTAAGGTTCTATGAGCCTCCTTTTATTGAAGATAAAGGAGAGAATATTCAAATTCCATCTATTGAAGTATTTTCTCATGAATTCCTTAATGAGCTTCAGAAAGACATTATACTTGATAGAAGAAGAAGGACATCAAAAAGGGGAAGTATCGACTATCTTCGAGTGGGGCTCAACGGTACAAATACTTTAAAAGCCAAATGGATGGAGTTTGGAAAGGTGAGGGAACTGTACCCTCACCTTGCTAGACAAATGAAAGTGATCTTGTTGGGGTCCAAAAGGCTTCCAGTGGGGAGGAGTGATTAGTGCTCAAAGTTAGGCTCAAAACGTAAAGTGTCAAAATCTCCATAAACTTAGCTTTAGATCGAAGATCTTGTCATCTGATAATTCTAGAATTCACATCACACTTCTTCATTGAGTACTTGATATCAGCATGGTTGGTATGTGTTGGGCCTAAAAAATTTCATCCACTTTCACCTTAATGTCCATAATTTTACCCTCATTTCGTAACTCTGTAACTACATAACCCTACATTAAGTAACCACTTTCATGATCATATGGGTTTAGCATTATATTTTCAAAAGTCATTTTTTTCAAATATTTTAAGTGAATTTGTGATTAAATATTATAAAATTAACATGTTTTCATCTATACATGAAAGTGGTATATGTTTTGTGATATTGTAAGCCTACTTGGAGCTTCTAGAAGGGTCCTACTTGGCCTCATAACTACAAATTCAAATTTCAAGTTCCAACTCATGAAGATTTGTGGAGTAATTATAGAAGATGAGGATCGTTATCTATGCATATTCAAAGGAGAAGAATCACGGATGAGAGGATTTTGAGAGGATATGTATCTCACATTCTTAAGGAGATTGGTTGTAACCAGATGAGATAAATGTAGATTTAGGAGAGATTTGAGGGATCTGCATTTATTGATCAATCATTGTCAATTTTTTGTAAATAGGGGTGCATCCTTCAAAAGAAAACATATATATTATATATATATAATATAATATATATATATATATATATATATATATATATATATAATATATATATATATATATATATATATTTATATATATTATATATAATATATTCTATTCTTCCAATCAAAAAATAGTTTAGTCCAAGACTCTCCAACATATTGTTACTTTTTGGATGTGATGGTAGTTTGGTGTGCTTGCTGAGGAATGGAGGGCCCCCATCGACCATTGTTTGCAAATATTTGTACATTGGTAACATAATATAGTTTTGTTATTTTATTTCTTTTCATGCAAGTGTGCTTTCAATTATGCAAGTGTGAGTGTGATTTCCTTTCAGTAAGAGTACTTTCAATTCCATAAGTGTGGTGTGATTTTCATCTATGAAAGTGTGATTCTAGTTTCTGTATGTTTGTTTTGGATTGGATTGGATTGGATTGATTTATTTTCTTAGTTTTAATTGCATTTAGATTAATCTAATATGAAATATAACCACTTAGTACATATAGTACAGGTATACATCGTCAGTTTACGAAACCCTGGGTTGACAATTTAAATGACATGGATTTAACTAGCCATTAAATCACCAAACAATATGCACAAAGTTTTTATAACCATTGATGTAGTGTCCGAATTTATTCAAGGAATGGACAAAAACTAGGAGTTCCTTCTCAATCATAGTGTAATTTAGTTCAACCTTAGACATTATTTTTCTAATGAAGTAAATGGCATAAGGAAACTTGTCATATATCTGGCCTAGAGCTACTCCTACATATTTGTTGGATGCATCAGCATGGATGTGGAAAGGGAGAGCTGGGCCTCCAACTATGGGTACAGTGGTCAAATTGTCCTTCAAGATTTCTAGGGCCTCTTAGAAACTATCTAACTAGAAAAATCCAGAGTCCTTGGTCAGCAGTCCAAATAATGGTGAGGCTACTTTTTTGAAGTCCATGATAAACCTCCTATAATATCCAACTTGGCCTAAGAAACTCCTGACATCCCTTTGCTTTTGAGGAGTAGGGAACCTTTTTATGATAGCCATTTTATTTGGGTCCACTTTATTGGACATTTTATAAACCAATGCTCCCTGTGTGTTTTGCGACATGGACTAACCACCTCTCGTGGATCCTTATGTCTAACGATGCGATTGTTGACTAACACCTGCGGGTTTTGGTTTAACAACAATCATGATTCCCAATAAGTGGTATCAAAGCATAAGTCACGAGTTCGATACACACTCGACTCACATTGGGGAGAGGATTGTTGGACATTGGATAAACCAATGCTCCCCGTGTGTTTCACGATATGGAATAACCGCATCTCGTGGATCCTTATCTTTGATGATGTGATTGTTTACTAACACCTGTGGGTTTTGGTTTAACAAAAATCATGATTCCCAACACACTTGTATTCCTTCCTGGGATATTGAATGACCCAAAATGGTCCTTGCATTCATTAAGAATCCACACTTCTAGAGACTAACTAATAGGTTCATTTCAACGCACTTCTTTAGTACTTTCCCCAAGTTAGAGAGAGCCTCCAGGAAGTCACACCCATAGTTAGTGAAATCATCCATGTATATCTCTATAGATTCATGGACTAGATCAATAAATAGGCTTAGAACTTCCCTTTGAAAAGTGGCAGGGGCATTACATAATCTGGAAGGAAGGACCCTATAAGAAAAGGTACCCCAAGGACAAGTGAAGGTGGTTTTATCTTGGTCCTCTAGTTTGATCTGGATCTGATTATAACCACGGAATCCATCTACTAAAGACAATAACTTCTTTCTTGCAAGACCAATCAGGTTATATTTACATTGTCATCCCTGATCTGCCATGGCCTGGTGTTGCCAATGCAATGGAGGAATCTCATGTCGCGAATGGAATAGTTAGAACCATTTCACACCCCCAATCATATGCTCCACCTCCAATTATTTATGGTCCACCTCAGGGAGGGACTAGTTCCACTTACAATTATACCTCCCCCAATCCTCCACCAAGCAAACCTTATCTAGGTTCCAACATTTCATATGCATATCCCCATCTGCATCAAAATATGTCAGGGCTAGTTGTTTCACCGTATGTTTATCCCAATGTTGCCCCATCCCATTATTATCAATATACTCTAAGTAATGCTCCATCCCCTCTGACAATAACGCCCCAACCCCCCATGATTTCTCCCCCTTTGCCACAACATGCACCTCCTCCACAAGGTCAAGTGTATGCTCAATAGAGTGGACCCAATCCCCCTAACCCCAAGAAAAGGAACAAAGGGAAGGTTAATCAGAACCAATAGTCTCAAGCTAATCAAGGCAACCAAGGTCCTCCACCTAATGCCCCTTAGGATCCTCAACCTAATCCTGCAACCTAGCAATAGGGTGGTCAAACCAAGCAAAACAAGGGTCTTTGTACTAACAAGAGATGTGCATGTTGCAGTGTATATGGTCATTATACTCATTAGTGTCCTCTCCTACCTTAGGTGCTGCAAGTATGGGATGCTCAAGCAACTTATCGAGGATTGTAGCCAACCGCTCCTCCTCCCCCTCCTGCTTCATCTCAACCAGAAGTGCCTACCAATCCTTTCCTTCACTAATGATATATAGCTACCCAACCTACACAAGGTCAGGTATCTCAACCAACTCCACCATCTAGTCACCATGATTATCAGATTCTTATGATGAATTATGATGATGTTAATACCGAGCAAGTCAACCTTCAGACTTAATCGCGTTAATACCCTGATCCATCCGCTAAGTTTGCAATTGAGTCCCAACCCAAAGTTTCCACCCAACCTCTATCATCACCCAATGGTACCTTACAGATCCCTCAGATGAATCTTGAGGTTATTCCCAAGATCCCTAAACGTCTATTATGCCGAAACATTGCTTTTACCGAATCTGCCCATACATATAGCATAGTAGATGACTTCGCACAATCTCCTACCGCCATGTCAATGCTAGTGTTAGCACCTAAATCTGCCTTAGGCTGAAGGAAGGCAAAATTTAGGGCTAGCCCTACTAGAACAGGAGAGGGCTCTCTCCGGGTCACACTCAGTAAATAAATAAACGATATGGTCTGAGATGACTTACAATGAATATTGATTTTAGGCTAGGTAAATAAATATGGAAACAAGAGGCAATTTTTGATAAATGACTGAGTTTCTGGGATGTATGGGACCGACGAACAACATGAGCAGAGAATTTAACATAAAGGCACATATTAATTCGTGAGGCAAGATAGGCAGAAAGTCTAGCAATTAAATTTGAAATAATGTGAAATGGAAAGATTGTTTAGGAGGGTGAAAAGGGCATACATACATGAATCATTTTCAATAGAAGAAGAACACAGAACGTGAAACTTTCCCACAGGCAGAGCAATAAACATGAATTCCACCTTATCTTAGAAAATTTCACTGGAAATGAATATGAATGAACTATGAAACATAACAAATTACATATGAAATAGAAAGAGAATACATTTTCTACACTCACCACATGAATCTCATGAACCAGAGCCGCTGCCTTTCATTAATTTTCTGTCAAAATATATAATGAGTAGCTGCGTTTCTCTCCCACAGTCTCCCAGAAATTACAACCAACCCTTTGCAAATGGTTTTACATAAAATAAATAGAATTTTCCATTGGGAAATGGAACGACCCAAAGTTGGGGATTTTTTCAAATCATTACAAACTGGAAATGGAAATCCAACCATTAGTGACAGGTGCAACGTTACAAAAATGAAAAACTGTTTGGGTGACTGATCGCCTTCCTTTGACACTTGGATAGAAGCCAACCTTTAGTGAAAATACTTCTTAAACATTGCCTTAGGTGCCGAGAAAAATTTAGTGCAAATGAGCGAGCCCACATGGAGAAAATCGCGAATCAAAATGTCGCGGAGCAAAAGTGATTTTGGCCTTTGGGTCTCTGTGCGTCGCGCCCAAAACTATATGCGTTGCACCACTTGGAGGTGATTTTGTGGTACTTTTTGAAGTCCAAATTGTGCCAAAGTATGATTGTTAGAAATCCCTACCTGTCTAATTTCCAACCCAAGTGGAATTTCTGAATATGGTGCTCATTTGCCCCTCCAAAACTTCAATCTCCCAAGACTGCTTCCTGTGTGTCAAAATAGGGGTAGAGAGGTCATTTTTTGAGTGTTTTTGACCTCCCGGGGACTCAAAACTTGCCCAAAATTCTTGGCCATGCACCAGAAGTCATGATGTTTCATGCTGAATCCAAAAATATAAACCTTTTGTGATTTGGAGCTCCCTATCATAAGCGCTGCGCCACTGGGAGAAAAACCCTGTTTGTGCACAAAAATTTGTCAAAAGACCAAAATTGCCCCAAATTTTTTGAAATTTGGGATGGAGATTCTCTATGAAGTTCTATGCTGGGGCAAAGAGGCTTCAGCCAAGATTTGGAGTCGATCTTGCTCTTTTTTCCTCTTTTTCCTTTTTGTCGCTCTCCTTAATTTCGCCTTCAAATTCCTTATCCGAGCCTTTGAACTCATGTTCTGTGCCCTATAGTGATAAACCATATGCCTCAATAATGTTTTGTCCTTGGCGGCCTTCTCTAGCAGTCTCTCAAGGTGGATGTTGATCCGTTCGAGCCAAGACTCTCGGTCATTGTTAATCTCTTGCTCTAATGGAGTGAGCTCAATCCTCCTATGTTGGGCAGATTGGCGATTCTCGTGGATGTTTTGCAGCTCCATGATCTCCTACTGGTCTTTGAGTTGTTTATTCCTCTACTCCAAGTACTTTATAATCCACTTAGCCCTCTCCAAATTGAGAGACAAGGCTTGGATCTCTGTTTGCTGCTCCTGAATGGTCCTTCTAAGTTTGGCACTCTCCACATCTGTATCATCATCATGAATGAGAACGAAGTTAGTCTCTCGTTCACCTGATGGCCCCTTGTCATGCATGGGCTCCTTTCCCCTGTCCTGTACCTATGTTTCCAATGTCGGAAGCGAGGCCCCTTCCACCCCAGGTGGAGATAACACTCACTTTGCTGTTGCGAACAAATGTCTAACGCCTCTCTGATATGTAGTGAATATCGGCACACTAGTGGTCTCATGGTGCTCATACTGATGAGAAGGACCACCTATCTCATGTTCAACCTCTGATAATACCTGTGAAATGCTGAAGAGGTCACGGGAGATGAAATCATCCCAAGTAATGCCCTGTAATCCCAGCTGATGAACCACCAAAATATTAATAAGAGCAAAATGATAAACACTGTTAAGTTGTTGCTGAGGGGTTTTGTGCTGCATGAAGGTGTTCATCCTCTCTATGTTCCTGCAAATGAAATATGGGATGTTCATCATCCGTACCCTGGTAAAATGCATGAGAAACCTGATGTGATAAGCATATAAACGAGAGAGCCTCCCCTCACAGCTGAAATATTTCATGATCAACTTCATTAGTGGAGCATATTCATCTTTCAGATATTGGAATGGAAAGACTCTTTTGAGCTGCCTCAAGAAACTGGCCTTAATGTATGGCTCATAATGCTGCCGATCAACCTTCTGTTTCTTATGCCATGGTTCTCCAACGTTCGGTATGTCGGTTGCTAATGAGACAGTTTCAGGTGTCAGTGTGAAGGTGACACTAGCTAAGATAGCGTGATCTCCATGTAAGTGAAGCACAAAAAGATGGGCCAAATCATGATGAACTCGAACACTAGCCACCTTTTGACAAAACTCAAAACATGACAGATGCTGGAAACATGACATAGCAATAGGGCAGGCCTACAATTCTGTAAGGGTGGTTGGTTCATCTCTAACATGTTTGCCACTTTTATGATGTCTCCGAGGAGCCTGTTCTTCTGAG
This sequence comes from Pinus taeda, assembly GCA_000404065.3. Classification (NCBI taxonomy): domain Eukaryota; kingdom Viridiplantae; phylum Streptophyta; class Pinopsida; order Pinales; family Pinaceae; genus Pinus; species Pinus taeda. The sequence goes on from APFE031751012.1 coordinate 37,388, forward strand.
GATAAATCACTTTGGGTTTCCATTTCATACTTCGATGAATGCTCAAATGCCATGACTACTGTATATGGACTGTGCTTGGACTGCCCTTTGATGATGTATGAAACTATGTGTTGTTATGAATTCTGCCACCAAGGGGAACAATGCAAAAGGGACTGTTAGGAAGGGGAATAATCTGATGGGATTAGGGATTATGGGGAGAAATTTTGTTTAGGGACATGTAGGAGGGTTTGGGGATTTTATAAGGTAGGATTTTTGGGTTTTACATTTGAGAAATGAGTGGAGGGGATAGGGAATAGGGGTTTAGTAATGTTTTAGGGTAGGGAAAGATGGGAAAAAAGGAATAGGGGGAAGGGAACAATGGAAAGAAGTGAAAGGTGAAAGGGAGGAGGAACCTTGGCATCAACACAACAAATTTGCAACCTTAAGAGCAATGGTTTTGATGACTTCAAGTGGTAGGGTTTAAGATTTTTTTATTGCAACTATAAATGGCCATAAACCATCATCATATTCACAAAATTGGATGAGCAACTGAGATGTCGACCCTACCTGGCAATTTCAAGGGTTTCAAAGGCGACTTGTTGCAATTTGGAGCAAAACAGGGCCTTTATTGGTGTGCGTCGTGCAGCATACGCAGTGCGCCACACCGTTTGTGTGCATCGTGCCCATGTTGTTTCAACATTGTGTGGTCGCACCCCGCGGGCCACGCTCCCTTTGTGCACCGCGCCCCTCTGCCTGTGCGCCGCGCCTGTGAAAATACCTCCAACCTCACTCAAAATGCACACTAGCTCTCACAATCACTTTGAAATGCTTTTATCTAACCTTGGTGTGCAAAATGACATTGTTTCTCATGAAAACTCTATATAAAGACATTGGAGTCATGGTTTTGATTTTTTTTTCTTCAAAACCCACTTTGATATATTTTGTTTTAGCACTTTTGCCCTGATTTAATTCAACTCTGTATTTCACTTTTCCCTTTTGAATTTTTATCTAAAATGATGAAAATTTTGGCACTTTTTTGCAGGGGTTGTTGACATGGAATTTGGCCAAGGAAACCATGATTGTGCCTAAAGAGATCAACCAGAAATTTTTTTGAAAATTATCACAAATAACACACTGTTTGACTTTTCTTCAAAACAAAGTTTTGAAGAATAGTCGTAATTTGTCAACATGACGCTGAAAATATTTAAATCACAACTTTGTAAGGGCCTCCCTCTGGCTTGCATGGCTTTATTGGACATGGTTGAAGACCAAATTGACTAATCCCTAGACCTAGTGACTGAAATGACTCTGGTCCATTAAAAGATTGAACATTGACTGTCATGGACTTTAGTGAACATTGATGAAAAGACCTAAGCCAGCAAGTGCGAGACATGAGGGGAAATGACTGACAAGACCCTTCCGTTAGATTATTGGCATGCCCCTAGCGGAATGCAGCTGAGTGAATGGAGCGAGACTCCTAAAAATGAAATGCAGAAAGAGTTTTGATCTCTGACGGAGGACTGACAAGACCAACTTTAATAGCTAGAAGTCCTCCAAATGTGCCTCTCCCAATGGAAAGCTTTGTTATCTGGTTTGGGTGTCACGAATCCTCAAGACGATCATATGATTTTCTTTCATGTTGAAAAGTCAAAAAATCCTCCCCTTCATTCCTCCATTTCATTTCAAATACTAATCTCCATTAGAAACACCATTGTTCAGTGATGTATCATTGATGAAGGTGCCTCCACTTGTGTGATGGCCGCCAATGTTTGGAAGCAAATTGGTTGCACTAACCTATCCCCATCCACCATCACTCTTCAGGCATGGGATGGCCATCCTTCACATCCCCTTGGCTTATATCACAACTGCCCAGTCATAATTGCTGACAAGGTTTTATGTATTGAAATTGAGGTCATGGATGCTCCCTTAGACTATAACATCATTTTGGGTTGTATTTATACTTATGTCATGTCAGTTATTGCCATGGAAAATTTAAGGGGCTAATATTTGCCCAGTGGGCTAATTTTCCATGATTTTTCCACAAAAAAGATTCGCCAATTTCCAATTTTTATAAAAGATGATTTGCCCAAATTTTAGAATATAAAATTATTTTACCTTTAAAATCACCAACATTATATAGAGACTATATATAAAATCATTATAAATTTGAATAATTTTATAAATATATCAATAAACATTTTATAGTTTGCATATTATGGATTAGTGAGATTTGCTAATGTTTTTAAACCTCAAGAAAATTTTCCATCCTTAAAATTTTCATTGTCGCATCTTAGATTCACCATAAGATGGGCTTTCCCCATAATGGATAGATCGTCACCATTGATTAGTTGACATAATATGACCCCAAAGCCCACACTTCACGTCGGTCCAACATTTCCTCCATGTCCAATAATATCACTGTCTCATCCTTCACCAATGTCTCTCCAGGATTCTACAAACATTCCACTTCGCTTGGTGCTTACTATGGTCCACTGCCTACTCCGTTTTAGCTTAGCTCATCCAGTGTTTGCATGCTCCAAGAATCTCGGGCCGCCCGCAAATGGTCTAGTTTGCCTTCATAGCAGACTGCACCTCCACAACTAATCCAGGTGGTTATTGGTGGCCACCCGCCAAGTCCACTTGGACCCCCACCATTGTTTCTTTCAACTTTTCAGTTTCCTTAATTGTAGAAAAATTTACTATTTTTAGCAGCGTTTCGGGTCCTGAACTTCTGGAGCCGTTTTGAGGCCCTGAACGACGTTTTTTGGGAAAACTAGGAGCAACTTGGGTCCATGGAATGATGTTGCTCTTCCTAAAGTTGTAATTCTTGGATAGATATTTCTAATGAGATACTGTGTGCATCAAATGGAGATCGTATGCCAAAGTTATGAGCCTGGGAAGTTGATGTACCAATTTACCCAAATGGGGCCCACAATTTGGCGTTTCATTTTCTAAGGTTAGGTTTTTGGATTTTTAGGGTTTTTCGTTGTTTCTCAACAATAAATAGGCCTTCGAGCATCATTATAAGACAATTTAGAGGCATGTAGCCACCACATCTCTTCTTAGAGATAAGCTATCATCGCCCTAGCTGGTTTATTTCCATTTCTCATTGTAAGCATATTTCAGTATTTTACATTAATGAAATGAAGTATTATTATTCTACATATATGTATTTATGGTTGTATCTCTAATATGTTGCATTCATGTTTAAATCCATATCAGTGGTATCAGAGCGATCTGCTTTTTCTCTGTTTTTATTTACATGTCCCAAACGAGGTCGAGATATAAGGAGTTAGGGCTTGAACTGGTCAAACCTTTGCAAGACCAGCCTCACAAACCTCAACAGCCTCCCATGGTTAATGGAAAGAAAGACGAGCGGCAGGAGATTCTATCAAAATCTTGCTCGAAGAAGCCCTCGAGTGACAAAGGAATGCAATGATGGAAATCTTTGCCCAAATCCTTCAGCGGCTACCCGGAGGTGACTCATCAGCTTCCAACAACCTCTCTAGACATGCCACATCCTTTAAGGTACAAGTTAATTTTGAAATCTCCATATGCGATGGTCAGATCGATGCAGATGTCGTAGATAAATGGTTAAGTCTACTAGATGGTTATTTTTCCAGTCTGGAAAGGATTATTTTCACTCTTCTCAAAGTAGCCCCCCACATCAAGGACTGGTGGGAAACCTACTGCAAGTAGAAGGATGAAAGTATGGGCTCACTATTTTCAGCCGCACCCACTTGGAATTCATTCTGGGATGCCATCAAGGAGCAGTAATACCCTATCAAAAGCTATGAGGCTCAATACATAAAGTGGACCACGTTGTGGTAGGGAAAGGACCAAGACGTGCCGAAGTTTACCAATATTTTCCTTACCCTTCACACAAAGTCGGGTATCAAGGATTTGGAGCAGTATTTGGTACTCAAATATAGCGACTACTTGCATAGGTACAGCCAGGAAGAAACATAATTTCTGAACATCTCCTCGCTCAGCACGACATACTAATATGCGTTAAGATCGAGCAAAAGTTTAAATAGAAGAAGCGAGACTTTGGATCTGCAAATCTGAAACAAGGGAAAGGTGTTTGGTCAATTTAGTGTTTCCTAAATTACTATATAAATTGTCAATCTGGGAGTCGTAAACTGCTGAAGTGAAGTGCACTATATATGCAAGATAACCGTTTTCTTATTTCTTTGTCATTTTTTATTTTTGATTTGTTTTTTTTTTTGGATTTATCTTCTTGTTGATTTCCTAATGTGAGATGGTAATTCTAATAATCAAGTATGGATAAAAGTGTTCAAGGCAATGGTGACCTTTAAAATAATTTTCAAACTTCAAAGTGTTCAAAAGGTTTTAAAAATTGCAATGATGAAATCTATTACTGAGATAAAATAAATATGTACCTAAATTCTAATTAAACCAAACAGTGAACTAGTGACTATGAAACCTAGTATCCTTGCTGTTGTATAAAAAAGAACAAAATTGAACTCAAAGCAATTCAAAAATTGTAAGCAAAGTAAACTAAACCATATCACATAACTCATTTCTGACCCCTCACCATTCGACTCACTCTAGCTATAGGAGGTAGTCATCAACAAATTAAGTAATCTGATATCTAAATTGCATAAAATAAAACTAAGATCAAACTACAAATTCATTCTTTAGTCCCTCACCATTCGACTCGCTTTGGGTATAGGAGGTAACCGAAAATGATATGAGTAATCTAATCACTAACTTGCAAAATTAAATAAACTAGTATCAAACTATACATTCACACTCAATCTCTCACCATTCAACTCGCTCTAGCTATAGGAGGTAACTAAAAATGACATGAATAGTCTAATATCTATCTTGGAGAAAAGTAAATGAACAAAGAAAAACTAAAAGAAATAAACAGTGCTGGAATTAGAACTAAGAAAACAAATCAGCAGAAGGACAAGATAATTCCATCATGTCATTAGTCATCAAAAAGCTATGTGCACTTGCTCGGGCTATCTATTAGAACCTGAAATGAAAACACTGATCAGTTGACAGTCATTAGAGAGCATAAAAAAACTATGAACAGCGAACAACATGAATACCATGACCAATGTAATATATACAGGCAAACATCTATGGAATCAAGAGCGTAAATGAAGAAAACATGGAACTATATAGTAACTACATAACCTTGGTGTACAGGGACCCTCTGCAACCTCGGCCGATCAGAAATCAATCACAGATTTGAACTCAAAAGCAGTGTCTTCTCATATATTGAAATATAGTCATAACATAAGGACTAAGTCACGGCACGATGGCTCGTAAAAATAGTCAATATTACATATCAAAAGCTATCCTATACGCATACGAAGATGCTTTATTTATAGTAGGAAATGCATAACTAATTCCTAAGGTCTGCATTGGTAGACAAACACGTAAATGACCGTATTCAGAAATCTAGCAGTATGGTAGCCGTGAGAAATAAATCCAAGGAGGGTGGCTTGTTACATTCAGTTCATGGGCAGTCCCCAGGTGTTAGCACACCTCCTGAGATTTAGGATCTTGCCACGCAATCCTCCTCGTGATGAAAAAGAGATTCCTGCCACCGCAAACCTCCTAGTGTTGACCACCGTTTGACTGGCTTTGACTGCGGGCTTCTGTCAGTGATTCGACTGAACCAAGGGGACACATTCCATGTCCACATCATTTGTAGCTTGCCCATGTGGCCGGATTCTCCATTAGACACCTGTAACATAGACTTCAACGAAAAGGCTGCGGAAACTGATTCTGGCTACGGAAAGTGACAAGATTCCGCAGTTGACTGAGCAAAAATCTAAATGAAACAACAGTCACAAGACATAGTTAGGAAACCATTTATATGCTCTTTTTAAACTAATATGCAATGATTTGATAGGGGAGAAAAAGGCTAGAAAGGTATATAGGGAAGATGTAAGTTTGGGACTCAACAAAAGGTGCCCCCAAATCGCAGAACAAAGGACAAAGACAAGGCAAGGCGACCCAAGACAACGTGTCAAAGTTGCAAGCAAAGAACAGTGTCGCAAAGCTGAAAAAGGACATGGGAAAGTTGTGTGAGTTCCATAAGAGCTCCACTCACAACACAAGTGAGTGTCGGGCCAAGTAGTCACTAGTGGTTGAGTTAAAGGTTTCAGAATCAGATGCATGTTCTGACTTTGAGTTAGAACCTAACAAGGGGAATGACAAAGGGAAGCAGATTATCGATCTGGAGCCCAACACCGTCGTTTCCACCATGAAGATCCAGAAGGAGGAACCCGAAGATCCAGAAGGAGGAACCCCAAGATCCAGAAGGACGACCCCAAAGTTCCAGAAGGAGGAACCCAAAGATCCAGAGGAGGAGGAGCGTCTCTTCCACTCCCAGATGTGGGTAAAGGGATCCCTGCTACAGTTCATTGTCGATAGTGGGAGCAAAAATAACCTCATTTTGGTAGAGGTCATGAAGCAGCTAGGCTTACCGACCACAACACATCCACAACCATACACCAAAGGATGGCTTCACCAAGGACGAGATCTTTGCGTGAGCCAGCACTGTCACTTTCCATACAATATCAAGCCCTTCACGGATGAGGTATTGTGTGACATTGCTCCCCTTGATGTTTGCAATGTATTATTAGGACAAACATACTTGTGGAAGTGACATGTTGTGTATGAATCAAGGCCCTGTGCTATTATTGTTACTTTAGAAAATAAGTTGTACAGGATACCGGAGGTAGCACCGCGTACCACCATCTCTTTGGTTACTGTAAAAAAAATGCAGTAAGCTCATTTCCAAAACAATGAATTTTTTTTTCCTGATGATACACCCTCAAGGAAAGAGGAAGATGGTGGCCATGACCTCCAAACAGAGCTCCTCTGCATGACAACTACAGATGGACAAGGTCATGGAGGAGTACAAGGACATCTTCACCTCTCCCGTAGGTGTTCCTCTGCACTGTCAAGTCAAGCACTCCATCGATCTAAACCCATGTGTGCCGCTGCCCAACAGACCAATCTATCAACGCTCTGTTCTAGAGAATGATGAAATCAAGAGGTAGATTCAAAAGCTGTTGCAGAAAGGTCACATTCAACTGAGTTCATTGCCCTGTGGGAGCTCGATTGTGTTGGTACAGAATAAGGATGGGACTTGGAGATTATGTATTGACTATCGAGTGCTTAACAAGATCACTCTCTGTAATAGGTACCTAATCCCACAGATTGATGACCTCTAAGACCAACTAAAGGGGGGAAAATATTTAAGAAAGATCGATTTGAAGTTAGGATATTACTAGGTACCAATCAAACCATCTAATGTGTGGAAGACTTCCTTCAAAGCCAAGGAGGGCCTTTTTGAATGGTTGGTTATGCCTTTCAGATTGATGAATGCTCCTGCAACCTTCATGAGGTTAATAAATGACATCTTACTGCCATTCACCAACTCATTTGTAGTGGTATATTTGGATGACATCCTGATCTTCAGCTAGAGTTGGGAAGAGCACTTCCACCACATCCAACAGGTTCTCCAAACACTGCGGCAACCCAAGTTATGTGCCAATTTGGAAAAATGCACTTTTGGCATGACCTAGGTTTAGTATCTGTGATACATTATTGATCAACGGGGGTGCATGTGGATCCAACCAATATCCAAGTCATTTAGGATTAGCCATCTCCAACCACTCTGACAGAGCTCCGCAGCTTTCTAGGTCTTGCCAACTTCTACCGCAGGTCATGTTGGGATATTCTCATATCACTTGGCCCTTGAGTCAAGTTACCAAGGAAGGAGTGAAAGAAACTCTTTTGGTGTGAATCTCAACAAAATGCATTCAGAGAGTTGAAATATCGTCTCTGCTCGGCACCAGTGCTCGCATTACCATACTTGCAACAACCATTTGAGGTTGAGATAGATACCTCTGACTATGCTATTGGGGCAGTCCTTACTCAACACGGGCATCCAATGGCATATCATAGTGAGACACTTTCAGACACAATCCAAAAGTATCCCGCTTATGACAAAGAAATGTATTCCATTATGTAGGCCTGCCGACAATGGAAGCATTACATTTTGGGGAAGGAAATGGTTATCCACATAGACCAATGATCCCTACAGTTCATACAAACCCAAGGGAAATTGCAGAATGATCGCCATCAAAGGTGGTCCACATACCTGCAACAGTTCCATTTGAATATCAATTATAAGAAGGGCAACACCAACAATGTTGCAGATTGCCTCAATCGACCATCTATCATGGCGTTAATCATTATTCTCAACTATTGTGGGCACGAGACTTCTGATTGGCCATTTCTCTACAAAAGCAACCTAGAATTCAGCGACACATACCAAACACTCTTGTAGGGTTAGCATGTTCTAGATTTTCACCTCCAGGATGCCTTGTTATGCCACCTGGGTCACCTTTGTGTTCCTTCAAGCGAGTGTTCCAATATTATTTGGGAAGCACACTATAGTCGAGTTGTTGGGAATCTCGTGGTCGACAAAATGGTGAAAATATTGCAGAAGTATTTCTATTGGCCAAATCTTCGACAGGAAGTTGGGAACTACATCGGATCATGCACTCCCTACGCCATTGCCAAGCTGACCATCAAGACGCAAGGCCTCTATACCCTACTGCCTACCCATATTCGACCTTGGGAATCCATCTCCATGGGTTAAACGTCGGGCCTTCCTTCCACTAAGCATGGAAATGACTATGTTTTTGTGGTCGTGGACAGGTTCTCAAAGATGGCCATTATGGCAGCCTGCAAGAAGAATATAACAACAAAAGCTAGTGCTAAACTCTTCTTTGAACGAGTGTGGGTACACTTTTGGATCCCACAGTCTATCATCTTAGATCGGGATAGCAGGTTCCTCAGTACATTTTGGTCCAGTATCTAGTCGATGCTAGACACCAACTCACTAAGTTCATAGCCTCCCATCCTTAAACTGATCATACACATTTTGAACATGTACAACTCAAAGCATCCATGCACATGGGATGAGAGCCTCCCCTATGTTCAGCAAATCTACAACTAGGCTCTCCATAGCTCGACTGGCCACAACCCTTTTCAGGTGGGCTTGGGATTCCAGCCACTATGTCCCATTGATGTGGCCATGCCATTTGCAACTACTCACATAGATTTAACTCATTTCCAGTCTAAAACAGATAAGGCAAAGAACTTCATTTAACACATCCAACATATTCACCAGCAGGTCCACAACATTATGGAGAAATCAAATATCAAGTACAAGCAGCAACATGATCAACATTGGGTGCCAAACAAGTTTCAGGTGGAAGACAAAGTCTAGTTGCATTTGAAACAAGAAACGCCTTACCGTAGCCTATCGGAAACTCAGACCCCTCTGATATGGTCCTTAAACCATTACCAAGGTTGTGCGAGACAATGCATTTGAGCTCAACATTCCCCCATTCCTTGGCCTGCACCTAGTGTTCAACATGGACTGACTTCAACCATACTTTCCACCATTACTAGACACATCCGACATTGCAGAACAAATCACACACAAAGAGTTACATCTATATTGCATGGAACCAGCTGCAATTGATCGGATCATGGACACATATATCAAACACACTCGCCAGCAGAATATCCAACTATATCGAGTTGTCAAAGTAGGCTAACTCCTTCACCATGGAAAGTGGCTCACCAAGGACCAAGTTCAGCAGAAGTTTCCTCATCTCATGGAGGAACTCAACGCAATGGGGACCATTTCTTCCTAAGGGGGGAGGAATGATCCAAGTGGATATTGGTGGCCACCCGCCAAGTCCACTTGGACCCCCACCATTGTTTCTTTCAACTTTCCAGTTTCCTTAATTGTAGCACAATTTACTATTTTTAGCAGCTTTTCGGGTCCTAAACTTCCGTAGCCGTTTTGAGGCCCTCAACGACATTTTTTGGGAAAAATAGGAGCAACTTGGCCCCATGCACCAATTTTTCTCCTCCCAAAGTTGTATTTCTTGGATAGATATTACTAACGAGATACTGTGTGCATCAAACGAAGATCGTATGCCAACGTTACGACCTCGGGAAGTTGATGTACCAATTGACCCAAACGGGGCCCACAATTTGATGTTTCATCTTCTAAGGTTAGGTTTTTGGATGTTTAGGGCTTTCCATTGTTTCTCAACAATAAATAGGCCTTTTATCCTCATTGTAAGACAGTTCAGAGGCATGTAGCCACCACATCTCTTCTTAGAGATAAGCTACCATCACCCTAGCTGGTTTATTTCCATTTCTGGTTGTAAGCATATTTTAGTATTTTATATTAAAGAAATGAAATATTATTTCTTCTGTATATCTATATTTATGGTTGTATCTATAATCTGTTGCATTCCTGTTTGAATCAGATCAACAACCTATTGTTCCTAACTCAATCCTGTCTCCCGATACTACTCCTCAGGGGCCCTTTCTTTCTCTTGGTGTCTCTCCTAATCAATTTATGCCCAGAACCATTTCCTCATGCCTTAACCATGGTAGATCAGTTCCTCCATGCCACTATTATTCTGGTCAGATATTATTCTTATTTCCACCTCCTAGAGTTTATTCTACACCTATCATGGCTATGTCAAGTCTACCGAACATTACCTTGGGCATCCCAATCTAGTACATCGATCCTCCTGCAAACACTCCATCCAATCAACTTAAACCTTACACTTCTTTGACCTCGGTCCAACCTGTTTTTCCTACCCTTGCCTTTTGATGAGCACCAATATTACAGCAAGAATGTTTCACCTCCTGGGGCTACCAACTTTACTTCATCAACTCAAGGTTCGTACAAACTTGGAGGTCATTGTGTTGTATACACAAATAGATGTAATGGGTCCACTCTTTGTCTTTGTTGAGATGGATTGATAGAGCACTAGGGTTTCTCAAACCATCCTTCTATTGATTTAGAAGAAGTTTGATTATGAATTGAGAAAGGAGAATTTTACCCTAATGGAGAGGATTGAAATACTACCTACTACAGTAATGAAAGATTGAATGAGATGCCTAAAACACACAACTCATCTAGCTATTTGTTAACGTACCTTGATTTCAAAAGAATTCTAATTTAACATAGGTGAAATCTTAACTACCCTAAGCATGGAATCTGATGTAAACAAGCACTTAATTGTTGTGCATATGAATAAACATTACCTTTTTCGTTTTTATCTTTTTTGTAAAAACATGAATGCTAATCCTTCTTGGTTGCATGGCAAGTGAGATAGGTGTGGAGGGAGATGAGTGCAATGGGTCAGATGTCTTGGGAAGCAAGCAAGGGTGTTCTCCTAGCTTTCGTGATTTTTTTTCACAAATTGGGCTCAAAATAGGCCACAGAAGGTTTTCCTATAGGATGTCTATAGGATGTCCTAGTTCACATATAGGATCCCTTGTTTTCCTATGGGAACTGGATGAAATCATACTGAGTGATTTGGAAAGTGGTATGGACCTTAGGGAAGGTGAGGAATGGAACAAATAATGCAAGGGAGTGGTTGGAACTCACTCAGAACTAAAATAAAAGCTTTATGATGGTTGGATTTGCTCAATAAGCATAAGTTGTCTTTGTAAAACAATACTTCGAATTGAGAACGTACTGGGTCTTGGCGGTCATGGGCGGATATGGTGTGGCTGACGCTGATGACATAAGGTGTTCTTTCAATGTAGAAACTCCTACAACATATATATCATTGATGACATTTATCCATAAATTATCTTAAAACAATAAGGGTCTACAAAAATATGAGAAAACATAATTTGCATCATTTATTTGCGAAGTTCATGCATGGAAATGCTTGAAACCTACTATGAAAGCAACATGAAATCTAATACAAATCTTAATATATCAGAAATGACAACTGCACCCTATCTTCTAAAACTGAAAGAGGATGACCTAATTAGTAGAAGAACGCTAAATTTCATAAGAAACCAAAACTTTGTCTTTTTGGGCTAAATGGGAGTTGTTCCTCAAGCCATGGACCCTGAAGGGAGGAATCAGGTAAGCGCCACCTGTTATCAGCCTTTTTCTGAATATTTTATTATATATGTGGTGCTACTATTAAATTTATGTACAAATGGAAGCAAACTAATCAAATCTACCAATACTTGTGTTATAGACATTTTTGGGCACTTCAACCCCAATCATAAATGTCCATAAATTTAGGGCTCCTAAGTCCCTAAAAGTGTTGCTTCACTACCTAAAGGAACAAGGTCAGCTGATTACATCATCTCCCAGAAGTTCTCCACAGAAAACTGCTCAGAAATGGTCAAAA